>BMAC01000062.1:1705134-1734255 GCA_014905375.1 Phtheirospermum japonicum | reverse complement strand
GGGATCAGCGGCGGCTATGTGCAGACTCTTTTCCAAGTAAGACTATCTGTGGAGTTCGGCACTAGAGAAGAGAAAAGGACCATCCTCACAACCTTCAAAGTGATTGATGTCCCGAGTGATTACAACGCCCTCACTGGCAGGCCAGCTCTTTACGACCTCAAAGGCGCGATGTCGGTCTATCACTACTCGATCAAATTCCTGGGCATCTTAGGTGAATGCGAGCACCGAGGAGATTAAGTAGCCGCTCGGGAATGCAGATGGTCGATCAGGCCAAAGCAAATTAACGTGGTCGAGCAGATGAAAACGAGTGAAGAACCGATTGAGAGAGCAAGCAAAGAGCTGGGAAACAAGTACGCGCTGAGCTCAGAAAAGGTTGCCGAACTCGCAGAAGGAGAAATAGAGAAAAGACCGTGCTCCGTTCAAGACACCAGCAACGATACTGAGCTCGGCCAAACCAAACAGAGCAAAGAAAAAATGGGAAAGGAGCTCTCTGGGCATCAATGCCGAACAGAGAATGCCGAGCTCAACAGTTCCGAACAGAACAAAGAACTGGAAACACAAGTTGAGAAATCCGAGCTCAAGTTTGCCGAGCAGAAAGATGCCGACCTGAGTAGGGACAGAGGTCGGCGCCAAGGCAAAGAACCGATATGGGAGTTCGAAGACAACATCTGCCGAACTGAAAAATCCGAGCTGAAAATGGGGGAGGATGAGCTGGATCCTCGAAAACTGAGCTTGAAAAGAAAGGCTGTCCATGCGAAGCCGGTTGAGGAGTTAGATTGGATATCAGTTGACGAGCACGACCCGAAAAAACAACTTCGGGTCGGCCATGATTTCAAGGAGCCCATCAGATCTGAGATGATAAGCTTTGTGAAAGCAAATCAAGATGTATTTTCCTGGACACACGCTGATATGCAGGGCATCGACCCAGAGCAAGCTTGACATAGACTTAACATTGACAAAAATGTCAGGTCGGTGATTCAGAAGAGGAGGAAGCTCAGCCCAGACCGATACGAGGCATTGGAGTTAGAACTCGTGAAGCTCCTTGACAATAAGTTCATCGTCAAGAAGTAAACAGACCAGTGGCGGCTATGCATTGATTTTTCAGATCTCAACAAGGCTTTCCCCAAGGACAGCTATCCGCTCCCTCACATGGATTACATGGTGGACGCAACAGCCGGGCACGAGTTGATGAGCTTTATAGATGCCTACTCGGGGTACAATCAGGTCCCGATGCACCCAGACGATCATGAGCACACATCATTCTACTCGGCGAGAGGTCTCTACTGCTACACCAAGATGTCGTTTGGCCTAAAGAATGCTGGGGCTACCTATCAGCGCCTAGTTAATAAGATGTTTGTTAGTATGATAGAAAAGACTATGGAAGTCTATGTAGACGACATGCTCGTCAAATCCTTGTACTCAAACAACCACATCGATGATGTGAATAAAATGTCTTCAATTTTGCGTGTTTACCGAATGATGTTAAACCCAAAGAAATGCTCCTTTGGAGTTAGCTCAGGAAAATTTTTAGGCTATATGGTAAGTCAAAGAGGCATTGAAGCCAACCCAGATAAAATCCGAGCTATAACTGAACTACAACCTCCTAGAAGCATAAATAAAGTACAGAGCTTAACCGGCAAAATGGCCGCACTGAATCGTTTCATATCTAGATCCCGGACAAGTGCAAACATTTCTTCGAAGCAATCAAGAAAAACAAGACTTTCAAATGGACTGAGGAATGCCAAGCAGCCTTTGAAGATTTGAAGAAATGCATGACAAGTGTGCCGACCTTACAAAAACGGGTAAAGGAAGAGCCGCTATACCTCTACCTAGGCGTTTCATTGGCGGCAGTCAGCTTGGCACTTGTCCGAACTGACGAGCACGGACAACACCCGGTGTATTATAAGAGCCACGCCCTGCATGACGCCGAGCTGAGATACTCAGCCATGGAGAAGCTAGATTTCTCCCTCGTCACCTCCTCACGAAAGTTACGCCCATACTTCTTGGAACATAGGATAGTTGTCCTGACAAGTTTTCCCTTAAAACAGATCATGCACCGCCCTGACACTTCAGGAAGGATGATCAAATAGGCCGTCGAGCTCGGACAATTCGACATAACGTACGAACCAAGAACAGCCATTAAGGGACAAGCCCTGGCCGACTTCATAGCTGAGTTCACTACGGCAGTTGAACCGATTCCCGCAGAGGCTGAACACTGGTGCATGTACGTTGATGGGTCATCGACAACTGGACGAGCTGGAGCAGGAATCGTATTGGTTAGTCCTGAAAAGAAACCCTTCTGCTCAGCTGTACGCTTCCAGTTCCCTCTGACTAATAATGAAGCCGAGTACGAAGCCCTCCTTGCCGGGCTGGAAGCAGCCACCTCGATGGGGATCAGGAATCTAAAAATACAGAGTGACTCCCAACTAGTGGTGAACCAGATCAACGGAGAATATGAAACTAAGGAGCCCAGAATGGCATTATATCTCGAACTCACAAAAGCACGCCTAGCCAATTTCGAAACTGAGGTCATCCATGTATCACGAAATGATAACGTCCCAGCAGATTCCTTAGCCAAGTTAGCATCAAGCCTTGGAGTAGAGGAGCTGGATACAGTGACAGTCAGCCACCATTCAATAACGGCACTCGATGCCGCCGCCGCTTACTCAGCTAGTCAAGTCGACCAGAATGAGGAAGTTTAAAATAAAAGGGAGAGCTGGATGAAACCATTCCTACTTTACCTAAATGAAGGAGTGCTCCCAGAAAACTGAGCTGAAGCATGATCAATACGAACAAAGTCAGCTCGGTTCACCATTGTAGATGTTTTTTTGTACAAGAGAGGGTATTCCGTTCCCTTACTTCTGCTGCTTAAACGAACAGGACGCTGAATACGCGTTGAGAGAAGTACACGAGGGCATCTGTGGAAACCACATCGGAAGACAATCACTAGCTCACAAGCTCATCCGGCAGGGATATTATTGGCCGACCTTGAAAAAAGACGCAATTGAGAAGGTCAAAAAATGCGAAAAATGCCAAATGTTTGCACCCCAGATAAACTCTCACGCAGAAACCCTCAATTCCATATACTCGCCATGCCCATTCGCTAAATGGGGAATAGACCTGATCGGTCCGTTACCAAAGGGCAAAGGAGGAGTAAAATATGCGGTAGTGGCGGTAGACTACTTTACCAAATGGGCAGAAGCTGAACCATTGGCATCTATAACCGACCAGAAGATCATTAATTTTGTCTGGATGTCGATCATATGTAGATTTGGAGTGCCGCTCTCAATAGTATCCGATAATGGCAAGCAGTTCGACAGCAAGAGGTTTAAGGAATTTTGCGAGGAATTGAATATTAAAAACAATTTCTCCACGCCATACCACCCCCTATCAAATGGACAAGTAGAAGCGGTCAACAAGATCCTCAAATACACGCTGAAAAAGAAGTTTGAAGATTTGAAAGGTAGCTGGCCAGAGGAGCTACCCGGTGTCTTGTGGTCGTACAGAACAACGCAACGCTCATCTACCGACGAAACTCCTTTCTCACTGGCCTTCGAGTCAGAAGCGGTCATACTAGTTTAGATTGACACACTTTTTTACCGAGTAGAACATTTCAAAGAAGAGAAAAACGACATGGACTGCCGAACTGCACTCGACCTCCTTGAAGAAAGAAGAATGATGCCGAATTAAAGAACTCGCACTCGAACTGCACTCAAAAGTGAAGGCCAGAAACTTCAAAGTTGGTGACCTGGTTCTCAAATGCATTTTCGGACCAAACCAAGGCTCCCTTAAACAAGAATGGGAAGGACCATTCAAGATATCAGAAATCCTCTAGCACGGAGCTTACCATCTAGAGTACTTAGACGAAAAGAAATTTGCACACCCTTGGAACGCTGTATACCTCAAAAAATATTATCAATAGAATTTTAGTTCTCGCTATTTATCAAAAGTACAGATAGACAGAGCAAGGGGCTTTCAGGCCCAAAACCAAATGGGGTAATAGACCGACCTCATCAGGTCGTTCTCACTCATGAAAACCCCATCTTAACACTCCGCCCGCTAAGAGCAAAGCAAAAATCTGAGCTCAGCTTGCCTAGCTCAAAAAAAGTCAAAACTCAAAATTGACTCTACACGTAAAAGAGAGCAAGTTTTCAAAAAATTCGAGCTCAACGTGCCGAGCTCAAAAAGAGTCAAAACTCAAAATTGACTCGACACGTTAAAAAGAGTAGGATCTCAAAAAAAACTCGAGCTCAACGTGCCGAGCTCAAAAAGAGTCAAAACTCAAAATTGACTCGACACGTAAAAAGAGCAGGATCTCAAAAAATCCGAGTTCAACATGCCGAGCTCAAAAAGAGTCAAAACTCAAAATTAACTTGACACGTTAAAAAGAGAAGGACCTCAAAAAATCCGAGCTCAACATGCCGAGCTCAAAAAGAGTCAAAACTCAAAATTGACTCGACACGTTAAAAAGAGCAGGATCTCAAAAAATCCGAGCTCAACATGCCGAGCTCAAAAAGAGTCAAAACTCAAAATTGACTCGACACGTTAAAAAGAGCAGGATCTAAAAAAATCCGAGCTCAAAAAGAGTCAAAACTCAAAATTAACTCGACACATAAAAAAAAAGAGAACAAATTTTCAAAAATTTGCCGAGCTCAAAATTGCCGAACTCAAAAATGGCCGACCTCGACATTCTGAGTTGGAGCTCAGAGTTTATAAAAAAAAAAAAAAAAAAAAGGCAACATGCATGCATGTTTAGACCATCAAAACCACAAAATGAAAGAAAAAGAAATAAACTTAGTACCAAATCATTAGAAAGGAAAAGTTGGCCAGAACAAGCCAATTCGAATTCAAATCAGAAAATTGTTCAGGAACATTAAGTTCGGCCGCCCAAAAGTGGCAAGCCATAAGAGTACAGAAAATATCAATACAAATTAGTTTCCGCCGTCCTCATCATCATCATCACCTTCCTACTCGTCGTCGCCAGCATCCATGTCCTCATCGCCCCCCATGCCATACTCCTCCATCTTCTCAGCAATGTGCTTTTCAAACTCAGGAATAGAAGCCCCCTCCTTCAGCATTCGGAGGGCCTCCTGCATGGTGGAAAGATATGAGGCACTCATCATCGGCCCAAGATTCTCAGTCTTGTACTCTTCGACGCCGACAACTCTCCCCTCCACAACACCTACAGCCTTCCCTCGAGCATACGCCTCCTCCATCTCTCGGGAGCGATCACTAACCAAGTCGGCATGGCGCTGAACTAGCTAGGCGTGCTGGACCTTCAGGCCGTCCAGGTCAGACAAAGTCCGCTGAGTCGCACTCAATGCGGCGACGACGGACTGCTCCGCCTTCTTAGCCCTCGCCATCCAGGAGTCACGGTCAACTATCAGGTCCGTGCATTGAGTGTGCGCCGCTTGAAAGGCAGCAAAGTCCCGCTGGAGACGGGCCTGATCCTTGCGGAGGTCGGAGAAGCTCCGTCGAGCTAGTTTCATCTCGGCAAAGGTTCACCTCCGAGAACCCCAATTGGCTATCTGCGTCGAAGCTGGAAACCCAGTTGTCCAAAATCGACCCCCAATTGCGATCAACACTGTCCGAGAACTCGGAGAAGGGGTACCCCCCAACCGATCCGCCAGTCGCAGTAGGAGCATAACACCCCAAGTAGTCAAACACGGGAGGAACTGACGGAGGGCGAGGACTCCCATACACGACCTCCTCGTGGTTAAAAGCAATAGGCTCCTGGTGAGAACTCCCCTCACCGACCTGAGGAGCTGAGAAGGACTCGGGGGGAGCAGACGGAGTCGAGGAGTTGGCTTTCTTTTTCCTCTTGCCACCACCAGCCGCTGGTTTCTTAGCCGGCTTCTTAGTGTTCAATTCCAGAAATTTAGCAGCCCGATCAAATGCAGAAAGAGGCATGGTTCTGTCGAGGCAAGGATAGAACACTACGAGTACAAAACATAGAACTCAGGAGAATACGAATAAAAACAGCAATTTAAATATAGACTTGCCGAACTGCCGAGCTTGGGTGCTGGCACCGAAGAAGCGAACCCCACTGCCGAACAGGTAAAAATTGCCAAACTGCCGAGCTTCCGATCTCGGCGCGACGACACAAATTAGCACGGGCGCCATCATAAAAAGCAGCGGGCGCCCCTTCCGAACAGAAAAGGTTGAGCTACTAAACTTGGTTCGGTAAAGAAAATCAACACGGACGCTAACACCAACAGAACAACAAATAACCTTATTGTACAGGAAATATTGGACAGAGAATTTAACATAAAAAAAAGAGTATGTCGAGCAGAATGAATAAAACCTCAATCACAAAGTACTGAACAGAGTTATTGAACTCACCTGGAATAGTGGGTCCGAGCTGAGAACGAAGAGGCGAGTCCCTGAGTCCAGCCTTTCGAAGCTTGGCTTTCGTAAGCAATACTCTGTAATTCCTCTGTTCCGGGTCGGAATCCAAGATTGTGAATAGATGAGCAAGAAATTCCGGGATAGGAGCTACTGGTTTCCGATTCGGTGAAAAGAGGAACAAAAGATAAGGATTAGATTAAAATAAGGGGAATAAATGCTAACGCTGCACTAACCGAATTTCATAAAAGAATTGGGGGGAGAATAGAGTGAGCCGTCGGGGTTCCTTGTCTGCCAGTCTCCCCCGACATAGAACCAACGGGACTCCCAATCGTGAAGAGAGTCGGGGAGCCCGGTCACAAGGTTCTTGAAGGTGCCAGACCAAACCGAGCTATAATAAAAACCCGAGTTAGCCCCATCCGCGGCTTTGAAAAGATAAAGCCATCGGAGCTCCTCGAAAGTGGGAGCTAGCTAATCATTGAGGTTGAAAAGTAAGAATAAGCCTAAGATACGAGCTACGGCCAAGGGATGAAGCTGAAAAATGGGCAGTCCTAAGTCGTTTAAAAGGTCCGTTAGGAGCCGGTGGAGCGGAAACAAAACACCAAAACGTAAGCTATCCGAAAAAAGAGTGGTGCAAGAGGCTGGCGGGCAGTGAATCTGTTCGGCATCATAAGGAAGAAACAGGTGAACCGACCCGGGTACCCCGCACTCATTTCGATACACGACCAAATTGTTGTCAACCAACTCACTTTGCTCCACAGCTATCTTAAGCATCCGGTCATCCCACTCGCGAGGAGGGGGCCTTTTCCAGTGACCGGCCGGGGTACGTTCTCCGGGTTGGTCCGACCAGAAGGCAAAAGTCTCGTGGGACGCCGACCTCGCATTGGCCTTGGGTCTCCGGGAATTTTTGACCCTCAGAGATCGCTGAATATCGCCCCCGTATTTATCAGAGAGATTGTCTAGGGGCTCCAGATCAGCCAGACCAACCCCGAAATCCTCACTGGCGGCGCCGGTTCGATCTGGACTCAAACTCAGCATCCGAGTTGATACGCCGGCCACACCACCACTGGGATAGTTGTCCACGCCGCGTTGCGATTATGTAAAAGGCCCACTCTTGGGTCCGAAATAGAACCTTGCCCGAACTGACCGCCAGGTCCGAAGGATTGAGAATGCCCGAACTGAGAATAACCACCAAGTTGAAAATCTTTGCTTGGAAATTATTCGAAGGCGAAGGGTCTCCCTTGACCAAAAATTTCCCCGGCGCCAAAGCTCCCGTACTGGTCGAATCCGCACCCGGGATACGGACCCGATGGAAAAATAGGATGGTCGCCACCCTGACTGTCCCCCTCATACCCTCGAGAACTATCCGAGGAATAACCCGGGCTACTAGACATGAGAAGGTTCAAGAAGAAAAAAGAAGAGATTACCTTAGACAAGAAAAACTCGAATAGAACTTGGGGCAGGCCAAAAAGGATTAACCGAGCTAAACACCACAGGATAAGAACAACAAGCAAACTTTCTCCAAGAAGAGCGTTATATTTCTGAGAGAGGGAAAGGCTGAAAGAAAAAGAGTCTTCAATGTAAAGAACGAAGAAAGAGAATGAGAGAGTATGAAAGTGAAGATTAATCTCACGGGGGAGGGGAGAAATGATCAATAATGAACCACTAAAGTCCAAAAATGAATCACATGCAATATTCCAAAGTGCAAAAGGACGAACCTCCCAAAGCTTACACAAGGTACCTGAAAAAGCTTCCGTCACGGAGTACGAGATGGTCAAACTGCAGGCGGGACCGGGTTGAAGGGACAAAGCATCCCGTGCACAAGCTGGCTCAGCTCCCATGAACGACCAGGTTTCGATGAGAGAAGGATCCCCAATTTTTTAGAGAGAGAAACATAGAGAGCTTTAGAGAGAGAAAGCTTGTAATCTGAGTTTAAGCACTTATAAAAGGACCCGGCCAAGGCCGATCCGAACTGATTTTTAGGAATAAAAGTTAAGCACTTTTTCCTACACGTTTTCTGTTATTTGATTGCTGTTCTCCTGTTAATTCTTGGTTTTATATTTGGTTGTGTTACTCTTAACTTAAACATAGATAATAAAATCTATCTCCTCGAATGGATCTACGGCTAATGCACACATATGAATAGAGAAATAATGCATCTAGTCACTCAAAAACAAAAGTGAAAGACATCTATGATTTTTTGAGTTAAGATATTTTGACCCTTATCTGGATGACTTGTACGATGAGTTGTCGTTCATGCAAGTGTATCGTCTATGCACCGGCCAAGGTCTATCCATGCTCAAAGCACTAAATCAGAAACTTAATAGCCCCGCAACTCTTTACATAATTTTCTAAGAAAATAAAAAAAATGCGTAAAAGGATTGAACACCTTATTACATTCACATAACTTGTGAAATTATTTCTCTCTTGTACTTTTTTTAAAGATTTTTTTTAGTAGCCAATAGACATGGTACTTAACGTACACATATTTATAACAAGGGCATAAATGGATGTCTTTTTGTCTTCGAGACTCATTTTTAAATGCAACTTATCATTTTCTTGATTACGTGCGAGGAATGGAGTCGACATCTCCATAAATAAATAGAAAAACTACAATTACTCCTCTAGAGGGCAACTGAGAACAAGGATATTAAAAAGTATTCAATTTTGCGAGAAATTACACGGATAGCACGAGGTTAATGCACTTACGCAAGGTTGCTACACTTGAAAACTCAAAATTATAATAGTGTCGAATAAAAGTATAAACAACCTATCTAAAATAGTAATATCGCATCACTTGGCCAAGGATCTAAGCACTCTGAACACATTACAACTCGATCAACATCATAAGCAACGGACACACAAACGCGCGTGCTTAAACTTAAGAAATGTCCGCATTGCACATAAAAATAGGACAAAATAAAGTAAAAGTGAAGGGAAAGAGATACCCTTCTATATCGTGCTTGAGGTGAAGAGCTGAGCGTGAAGTGACGTCCAACGGGTGGTGAGGAGAGAGAACTTCAAAAAATGGATAAGTTGAGAGAACCGAACACAAAAGAAAAAAGACTCGAACATGAGTAACAAATATAAAAATGTACAAAAGAAAAATATATTTTAATTATTGAGATTTTCTATTCTTATGGGTTTTTGAAGATTTTCAATTGTTTTTGTATCGGAAAAAAGGGTAAAAAGGAGGAAAAGAATGTTTGCGAAAATTTTGAAATGTTATATATTATAGATATTTGTAGTCAGTTTGAGTCACGTCGGGTCTGGTAGGTTGCTTTACTGAGTCGTATCTGGGCAGGGTCGGGGCAGACCAGTGTAGATCGAGTAGACTCGGGCGTCCCAAATCTAAGTAGCAATAAGTCCCCCGTATATCATGCATTGATTGATGAGCCATCGACAGTTGGTGCCCCGCGCACCGCAAGCCTTAGTTTTGCTTCTTTTCTTGCCGTTTATTGAGCAAAATGCTCAATTTTTCTAAAATGGCCCAAGACATGCATAAACGGACCTCTAACCTCGACAAATTTCTTCAAATATTTCACAAAGAAAAGAAATGAAAGCAATAACTTGGATTGCCTCACAAGAAACACTTGTTTTAAGTCTAAAGCTCGACGTCTTATACATAAGAGATCATCCAGTATCAAAGAATAGATGAAGACCATACCATGCCTTAGTGCATTCCGTAAGGAGAAGTAAGCGATAAAGGTGGGCATACAAAGAAAGTGTTAGGATGAGAGAAATGAAAACTGCAACTTACTTTAGAAGCTGGAAGCGCGAATAGTTTATCACCAAGAAGAGATAAAAAATTAACAAAAATTTGGAGTGAGGATCGACCACCGTATTAACTAGGAAATTTGTCGAACAAATATGGTGGTCATCAACCAACCCAATAACCATCGATTCCTTTATCACCACCTCAACACTCTTAAAAGCATGTATCGCAAAGTCCGGGTATGGGAGAGGGTGATTGGACACAATCTCAACTACCTCTTCTACCACCTCACTCTCAAGAATTAATAAGGCATCAGGTGGTGGTAAAAGAGGCTCAACAATCTCAAACGCCTCTGGTCTCAGAACCAACCCTTCAAGGTCTTCACATAAAGCACTTAATATCAAATCTCTAATGACCACAAAGATCTCTAAAGGAAACACTTCCTTGTAATCGTTTAATAATATATCTTCATTGAACGCAAAGGGGTATAAGCATGCTCTTCCGAACCCATGGGTCCCACTAACTCACTCTCATCCTTGATAAGAGCCCACAAGTCCAATCATCACTCACCATCGTAATCTCCATTGCATAATCCCCATATTTTCATCTACTAAATCTTAAAATTGAAGTGGGGGGGGGGGGGGGGGGGGGGGGGGGTCAGGGGCAATGTTCACATCCACATCCTCAATGTCAACTTTCGTCTCCCTACTTACAACCACAGAAGTAGCCATCAAGCTACTATCACACTCAATTAAGGAAACTTCTCATTACTAGCCTCTTGAATTTATTCAAATGAACGAGATGTGGAATGGTAATTATCGCAGTTAGGGTTATACAAATAAGGGTCTTGAGGCTTGTAACTAGGAGTATAGGAATGCGAGGTAGATGGAGCATAATTATCTTTTCTCGCATTGTAATAGGGTAAGGTGGGTGGAGCATAAGGTTCATAGCTCGAAGAATAGGAATCAGAACTGGGTGGAGAATATGAACCATAAATATGATAAGAAGAAGGGGAAATGGGTAGAGCGTATGAAGTATAAATGTTCAGATTATTAGAATTTTGAGGCGGGACATGAGGATCAAAACTCAGATTGTATGGAGTCAAGGCGGGTGGAGCATAAGATTTGTTCCTCGACAAATAGAAATTAGAAGTGGGTGCAGCGTCGAGTCATAGCTTGATGAAGAGGAATAGGATATGGGTGGAGGATAATAAAACTTCTCCATGAAATGATCATACCCAGAATCCCAAGATAGCATGGAGTCAGGCTTTTCATTATTAAGCCATGTAAGTGCCCAACCCCTTAGTGAAAATGAGAAGTGACGCATCTTCACTTTATCCATGGTTAAGCCATAGGAAATAAATGAGTAATCGTGTTATACCCATATAAAAAAGGCAATTAGATCCTTGCTCAGAAGCCCATGGAGCAACGTGAGTACATCATAAATCCTTTATATCATAGGCTTGCATCTCTGGTCTAAGTGAGATAGAAAGCCGATGAACTGGAATACAGAAATAAAGAGACTGATAACTGGCCATCTTATATTTGTCAAACATGAGGTCTCAAGAGATGTGGTTGAGGTCACTGATGTACCTTGCACACACAACACTCAACAAATGAGATTAAATGCACCGATACATGAAAATTTAACAAAAAGTAAAATCAAACACGAAGAAAACAGAACTATTAAACAAGCTAAAATATTAAGCTAGAGCCTCGAAGAGGAAACACAAAAATCAAGAATCCTTTAGCCTGTCCAAATATTTGAAATGATCCCGAACAAACTATTTTCACAAATGTTTTGAGGATCGCCCACAATAGAACGGGTTCGATTAAAGTGCAGTGAGATGAATCAAACCATGTCTCACAAGGAAAACTAATCAGATGTTGTTTTTGTGTTCGAATCACAAAAGAGAGAATAAAAATAAGCTATCCTAAACACATAATCAAATTTTGGGATTTTAAGGCTATTAACTACAATGAGAATTTAAAATCAAAAGCACTTAGACGAAAGCATTTTAAATTTTATTTCAAGGAAATCAAGTGAAGACAAGATTTTCAATAATACGAGTTTCAAGAATCAATAAAAATAAGGGTTTAAGGTACTAAATTTGTCTCCACAATCAATTGACAATTTATCGAACACTAAATCTACAAAGTAGAGTTTTCAATCCTAATTCTCAATTATACACTCGATAATCACCAATTGATGATGTAAACTCATCTAGACCCTGGACTCATAAATTCTAACCTAAACTCATGGAGAAATGCAACGACATAAACTAAGTACAAGCTTGAACATAATTATCTCAATGAAGAAATCCAAAACCAACCAAGCAATAATAAAATCAAAGGAATAGAACATCCCAACAAATGAAAATAGAGGGAACTCCATTCAAACTACTTTAAACAAGTTAAAATACTACTCTTCTACATTTACAAACCTAAACAACATTCTATACTACAAGTTAATTATATGCTCAAAATGGCTATACCCATTTATTTTTCCACTATCACCTTCACCTTACATGAGTACAAGGGAAATAAACTCCATAGATGAACAAGAGCAAGCTTTCAACAACATGAATATTAACTAACAACAAAGGATGCATAGAATTATCAAAACAACACATTACATATGAGAATCAAAAGTCACAGTCCATTTATAAATCCTACAAAAAAATAAGAAAGAAAGAGAAACTAGGGTTTACTACCACAAGAAAGATACCTGAATGTTCATCCACAATCTAATAAATTGAAGAAAATCTACTTTTTATTTGAAGAAACTAAGAAAACATGTAAAATAAGATAGGGATGAGAGGATAAGGTTGGTTAGGGTTCATGCAAGTAAAAAATGGTGGCAAAAGCCCCTCTTTGCCAGTTGGGAGAATGTGGGATTGTATAGGGTTAAAAATGGGGGTAAAATGATAAATTTGCCAAAAATGGTCAGAAAATGCTTGCGTCAATTAACCGTCGATCGTTGGTGTCTGGGCGTCAATTGGCAGATCACCCATCAATCAACGATAGGCAGAAATGTGTGCATTGACAGCGCGTTGCTCAACATCGATGGAGTACAGAGTACTCCCATCGGTTGATGCTTTCTCTTTATGGGACCTGGTTATTTTTTTGTCAAATCGAGCCAGTTGTGATTCTAGGTACACGCTTGAGTTCGCTCGACTGTCCTCAAAACCAAGAAACAAAACTAACATAAATATTTACAAAAAAATATGAAAACACTAAAAAGACGATAATAGCTATAAAAATTCAAAAGAAAGAAAAAAGAGATAAAACACAACTCAAACCCAACAAAAGCACACAAAACAAGACACAGAATCAAACACACACAAATATGTACAAATCAGTTCATTATTTAAAAATTCAACCGAATCTAACTTCTGAGATTCTATTGAACATGCCATCCTCCATGTTTACAATATACCTTTGGCTTTATCTGCAATATGAGAAATAAATTTTAAGCTAACGCTTAGTGGGTAACATCATTTTTCAAAACATATTTTATTTTAAAAATTATAGTTTTATGCTCATGCATGAGTATGTTTTGTCTTGTTAATTACATATACATACAAACACTTTAAAATATATACTGAAATGAGCCTGTCATGGTACCATTGCGTGCGGCTCTAATGAAACTCATGGTAACTAATCACTTGATCCCATTAAAGTAAACTGATAACTTTAAATGGTGTTCTTTGAGCCCTGGGGTGGACTAGGATCACCAACTGAATTGTGGAAGGTCTAGGAGCCCTGGTACCAACCTCTAAAATATAAATTTAAAATATTGATATGATATAATTATTCGTGCTTGCATATATCTGATATGCAATATGATACATTATTTACTCAACTATCTTAAAAACACATAATCATAATTCAGCAGAAATATATCTCATATGCATAAAATTCAAAAATAAACTACCATAATGCCGGTGAAAGATTTACTTACCTCGGCTCCAAGTATTGAAAAAAAAATTCTCAAACTCGTAATTGTGTGTGTATATATAATGTGAAAAAATAATTAAATTATATATAATTACAAAGTTTATCTAAGATCTAGAAGTTATTTAAATAAATTTAATTTATTAAACTTATTAATTAATTATTTTATAATATTTTGTACTCAATAATATAATCGAATTATATATTTATATTTTATTTAGGAAGAACGTCTTAGACTTATTCGATATTACGTAACTATAAACTTGGTTTTATGTATATATATACATATACATATACATATACATATATATATATATATACATATATATATATATATAGGTATAGGATCATGTGAGAATGGATCCGTAGGTGAGAAATGAGAATAAATCCTCACCACTAAATTTAATAATTTTGATTAAAAATACTTGGTGGCATTTCAGTAATTAAAGGCATTTTTAATTAACCGTACTGTATACCCTTCTCATCTCTGGCTTGACAGGGGAAAAAAATTTCGAAACCCACCTGTACCCTTCCCATTTCTGTCTCTGAACTTGATCTCCCTCATCGATTCACTTCTTCTCGCCATTTTCGTCTCAATTTTCATATCACAAAAGCAATCACCCACTCGCGATCTACCATCTCCTCTCCGTAATCGTCTCCATTCTTGAAAACCCCGAAACACAATCTACCTTCTCCTCTCCATTTTCAAAATCCCGAAAACCCTAGTGTATACAATCAATGGGACAAACTCCGCAGAAATCTCAACCGAAAAAGAAAATTTTACCCAACAAGAATGCTGGTACATTTTTCCTTTTTTTTTTGAATTTGTGATGATTCAAAATCCCAAAAACCCTAGTTCATTGTTATTCAAGGATGGCTATATACGACCTGCATTTTTTGTGATGATTCAAATAATGCAAATGGTCCAGACTCCATAATAGTGTTAATCTAGTAATCATTGTGTGTATAATTACTGTGATTTAATCAAATTGCTTAAAATATTACTCAGCATGTCAAGTTAATTACATTTAGTATATTAATCTTGCTAAAAAAGAAAAAAAGAGTTCAGCATAATAGGAGTAACTAATCTTTTGGGTTTTGTCTATCGGCAAATTTATTTAGGAGTAAAATGAAATTAATAGGGGTAATGCCAGCAAACATAATAGTAGTCTGTATATAAAAAAAGGGGTAAATTATTTAGTATGTCCAAGGAGTGTTAGTGTTTGAGTTCAACATAGTGTCGTTGGTTAAACAATGGGATAGAGGTTGTGAACTTGGTGCTGTTGGTGAGGATGCTTATTTTTAATTAAAGATGGTGGGATATTTCTGTATTATATATGTGAAAGATGTTGTAATACTAGCGGGTACAACTTTTGAAATAGGAATTATGTAGGCATTTTGTATGTATGGAAACATGCAAATCATTCTAGAGGAGCCTTTTCCGTTCTTTTCTTTTGCCTTTTTAGTTTAATGTGTGATCTTAGCATTTAGACTAACTGAAATTTAATTTTCAACCACCACAAAATTTATTAAGTCTTGGTCAATATATTATGTGTGTTATTGTATACATGGTTCAGTTGATACTTATTTAAGCATTAAAACAGTAGACGTTATATTATAGATATTCCTTACATCTGCTTAAATTTTTATAGGTAGGGTTTATGTGAGTTGCACAATGCATTAGATACAATTATAATGGTGAAGTTTTTAATTTCCTCGTGTGTGAACTCAAATTTGTCCATTTGTAGGGAAGGGTAAAAAGAAGGCAGGTATATATTGCTACGAAGGACAAATGTGTAGTTTCTATGCCTTCTGATCCTCAGGATTTGCCAAATAAGAATGCTGGTATGCTTTCTCTCTTTTTTTTAACCCTTTTCTTTTCAAGAGAAGCCTACATTTCGTGGTTTTGTTAGTTAGTTAGATATAGTTAGATACAAATATTTGTAAGTAATGTAGCAGAATGCGATCATCTCATTTATATAAGGATCACACTGTACATAATAATTCATTTGGTTGTTTTATGCATAAATATACTTAAATGCTTTCTTTAATCATTAACATGTTATCATTAACTATAAATTCTGCGGTCGGTTTGAATTAAATTTATGGTCCACGTGTCTTTCATCTTAAATGCTCTATTTCTTGGGGTGATAGTTCAATTACTATAACTATTTTAAAGGAATTTTGGGATGAATATAAGTTTTCTGTGTTCTGTGTACATGCAATATCTCGAATTAATGTGGAATGTGGGTGTTGGATCATGTTTCCTCATGTGATTTTCCTCAAGGAATTCAAATTTATGCATTTGTAGGGAAGGGTAAGAAGAAGGCAGATATTGCCACAAAGGGCAAAACTATAGTTTCTATGCCTTCTGATTCTCAGGATTTGAGTCTTCAAGACTCAATGCAAGAGGTAGAATTACAAACGAAGAAGAAGGCAGATGTTGTCGCGAAGGAGAATCCTATTCCTGATGTTTCTGCTCCTATGGAGTCAAGTCCTTAGGATTCAAGACAGCAAGTTGAATTACAAATGAAGAATAAGGAAGATATTGGCGTGAAGGGTAAAACGCCGATATTGGGTTCGTTTTACGTGCCTTCTGCAGGAAAGAATACTAAATTGGTTCTCGAGGCTTCAACGAAAGTAACAAAAGTCCAAATAACAAACAATCAAGGTAATAAATTTAGGCATCTGGGTTTTTCTTTTTCTGATGATATTTTGAATTTTTTTCACCATTGGTTTTTATAAGGAATGTTGATATGTACACGGTATAAAGTGTAAATAAATGTATTGTAATGTGCCAATTAAGCTTCACTAATGTGCAAAATCCATTGAATTGAAATGATTTCAAGCTTTTAGGGTGTATATTGTAGCTTTGCAAAGAAATGAACAATAATGTGCAAAAATATTTCTAGTAATGTGCAAAGAAATGTATAGCATATGCACAAATGTATTCTCCTTTTATGGTCATTTTTGATATCTTTTGAGCTTATTTTTTGTAATACACTTTTTATATGCACAGGTGTAATTACGAAGAAGAGGAAGATTGATGTCATTGAAACGAAAAGAAAAGCAAAAAAAACAAGGTGTACTAAGGTGAAAGCTACAGAACAATGTATTTTTAGTATTATTGCTCTGCAGTCTATATTATACTTTTTTTTTTAATTATTTTTTTTAACTTTTATTCTTTAATTGTATTATTTAGCAGCAGATGATGATGATTTTGAGAGCCCTATACCTGCACGTGCTGATTGTGCTACCAGCCGCAGCGATGGCCCCAAGTTTGTATTTCACAATAGGTCATCGCCTAGGGTTTTTGTAAGAGCTTTGTCATCATTAAATGAATGCCAGAAAAAAGATGTTACGGATATTAGATTTGGTCCTCTTTTGGATTTATAAATAACCTCAATACCAGTAAAGATGGGGTACTGGTTAGTGAAAGATTTCAATCACCTTGATCGCAAGCTGAAGTTATACAATGGGTCAAAGTTGCACATCAAAGCAGATGACGTGTTTTCTGTTTTTGGCTTTCCCCGTGGGAAGATTTCAATCATTAATAAGAAGAAAAGGAAGCAGTCAGAACTTGATCAAGAATTCAAGGGTTTTTTTGAGCCAAGTCCTTATGAGATAACCCCAACAAATCTTGCTGTGAAAATGAAGGAATATGTTGATGGTGGTGACTGGTTCAAGAGACACTTTGTTATTTTACTTGTTAATTGCTTGTTTGAAGCTCAGAGCAATGGAAAAGTTCACACTAATATATTGCATCTTCTTGACGATCTATCATAGATTAAGGATACGAATTGGTGTGAGTATATGATCGAGTGCTTGGTGAGGACAAAGATGTCTTGGGAGGATATCGGGGAAAAGTGGTACACGGGACCTCTCCTGTTTTTGACGGTCAGTGTTCTTAACTGTCACGCCCCAATTTCGATAGAATAAAAATATAGTTTGTATTTTGAAATAAATAAAATAGATTTGGCGATACAAAATGTTGAATGGTAATATCAATTGAAAATAGAGGATTTTATTGAAAATTTGAGTTACGCAGCGGAAATAGTAATAAGACAATAATACAAATTCTACCAGTTTTAAATTGATAGTTAAGGTGGAATCATCTCGGGTTTAAATTTCTTTAAAATAAAATATAATATAATAGGGAATTTACTATTCAATTTTTTTTAAAGAAAAACACCTCTTAAATCATAACTTCTAGGCCCCATTTTTAAAATAAAACTTTTAGGCCCCATTCCAAAAATAGATGTATAAACCGAAAGTAGGATTTAAATAGAGATATCCAAAGTATAAACGCATATCCTTTAAGAATAAAAGTAAGGATATCAATATTTATATATTTTTGCCCACGATTTTGTTGCGCTACTTTGATATATAACCTTTTGAAATAAAACGCAGTCAACTGTTTTTCGACGTTAAAATTACGAATTCTATGGTTAAGTGTGCTATCTTTGAGTTGTATGATTTTGCATGGGGAATGTCGGTGTAACTACTGAGCTAGTGGATAGCTCACCCTATCATTAACAAATTTCAGGTTGAGGAGACCGAGCGACGAGTGACGTTGGAGGTGGATGATTCATTAAGTAAAATTCCAATAACTTTAAATCTATATTGAATTGACTTCTAGTTCTATTTGGGGGAGGAGGTTTTGCCGATGGGACCCGAACGCCTGCCAACCGCTGTTCGTAGCCACTACGAGTCGCCACCGCCGCCGTTTCACCGGTGCTGTGCCGTTTCCGATTGCCGATTGTTGCGCCATTTCTGTTTTGGGGAAAAAAAGGAGGAACAGACGGGTTTCAAGCTAATGGGGCTGGGTTATGTCCTTTTATACCCATCTCACTTTCCCAAATTCCAGATTGACCCCAAGAACTCTAACCCCTTTTCAATTTAACCCCCTGCCTTTGCCACCCGTCCAATTTAACCCACAGCTTGCCAAAAAACCTCAATCCAGCCCAAAACATTTTATAAAACTGCATTCCAGTCCATTTTATAATAATAATAATAATAATAATTATTATTATTATTATTATTATTATTATTATCATTATTATTATTATCATTATTATTATTATTATTATCATTATTATTATTATTATTATTAGTATAAGTTTTAAATATGAAATACTAATAAAATATATTTTCAAATTGATTAGGTGACGAGCAATACTGAACTTAGGAATTCAACTATGTGCATCTCACTCGATTTTCCACGATATTTTTACATGGTAGGGCCCACTGACTTATTTTATGCTAAATTCTATTTCTCAATATCTTGCAATGTGTATCATGTAATCTCGAGGAAACAATGGATGCTATCCACGAATTAAAACCGATAACCGTAGAAGTTGTTATCGCGTTTTAGCTGCAGTCAAAGTAACTTCTAAAACCATCATGAAATTAGAACCGGTGACCGTTACAAGTTGTCATCGCGTTTCTAGCTGCGCAATCAAATTCGACATCCTTCTAAAACCCATGAATTAGAACCGATATCCGTTACAAGTTGTTATCGCTTTTCTAGCTGCATTCAATGTCTACGTTTTACTAAATTGCTATTCTATGATTTATATGATTCAATGTGCTATTTTTGAGGTTTATGATTTACGTGAGATATGTCGGTGTAACTATTGAGTATGTTGAGCTCATCCAAAATCAACGACGTGTTTTTCAGGTACAAATGAAGATATCAAATGAAAGGGAAACGATGAGGGGAATGAAAACTCTTGATGTTGGGATTTATGTTTTTAACTCTTGTTTTACGTTTTAAATAAAAGTCAAACTAGACATAAAGCATACTATGGTTAGCAATTTCCACTGTTGGTAACTTGGTTACTTATATTATGAATATTTCCGCTGCGTATTTCTTGAACGTTTTGAAAAATGTGAATCTTCTATGTTAAAAATCGTGACAATTAGACATTTATTGTGACGCCAAGTTTTTCCATTTAATTATTGAAAAATATAAATCATTTTTCGACTAAAGTGAAATCGGGGTGTTACATTAACACAAGTGTTGTTTTTATATATATTTGCCTTGTATGCAATAAATTTTTTTTATTTTTTTTATATGTAGGTGTTTCATGTGGACAAAGTTGTGTTATCTATACGCAATGTGAAAAGAAGTTTTCCAACTTACAAAGGATAGACCGACATGTTGTTGAAAGATAGAGAAGCTGCAGTTGAGAAAACTGGTGCATTTTGGAGGGGTTTTGTGGATGAAGAAATAGAATCTGAGGTGCTGAAAAATCCAGAAACGATGGATGCTCCTGAAAAAAGAATGAACGAGGAGCAGAGGTGTAGAAGTACTGGAAATAAGAATGCTGGAAACAAGGAGGCTGGAAACAGGGAGTCTGTACAGGTATTTGATGTGGCTGTTTTTTAATATAGTGGTTATTTTGTGCACGTAATTATGAACTAATGTGCACTTGAGTATGAACTAATGTGCAATTTTATATGCAAGTATTTTTTTAATAGTTTTGTATATAGTGGCTAGTTGTGCATGTAATTATGAACTAATGTGAACGAGTGTATGAACTAATGTGCAATTTGATGTGCATGCATTTTTTTAATAGTTTTGTATATAGTGGCTATTTGTGCATGCAGTTATGAACTAATGTGCACGAGTATATCAACTAATGTGCAATAGATTCATTATTTTTATGGCTAATGTATATTTGTGTCTAAATGTTGTCTATATTAGACTTTTAAATATAAGTATTTGTGAAACAGGTTTTTGTTGAGGAATTTGCTACAAAGACCAGGTTGCTTGCATCTACTGGTCTTGAAATACTAGAGATGGTGCAAAGAGGCCCTCAAGTGTTATTGGAAGATAAGAATTTTATGAAGATGCAAGATGCATCAAAATCATTCCTTGGCATTTCACAAACGCAAGAGCGTGTCAACCGAAGCCAAGAGAATGTCAACCAAACACAACAGGGCATCAATAAAGAACATGGGGGCATTGACGGAACACAATCTGGCACCGACAAACCAGAAGAGGGTACCAACAAAGCGCAAGAGGGATGCCATAATGCCTCACAAACTTTTGATGATTGGACCGCTGAGACTATCAATGCTATAGGTGAGATTTTAAAATCAATTCTAAGGAGGGATGAGTTTCAAAATACCACAACTACTATGCTTAATTACAGCTTAGGTATTTCTGAAGATGATGAGGATGATAATGAACTTCCACGAGATTGTTATAATCAAGCAAATGATGGTTGTCAATTTGAAAAAGCCCCTTCTATGCATGTTTATGTACAACCAGGAAGTGCAACCGTTGATGAGCAGCTCGAGAACATTACCCAGCCTGAGAATGCCACTAACGCCCCTTCAGCTGCAGAAATGTTCAAGGTGTACAACCTGTTCCATTGAGACGATCTAAGCGATTACCAACAGAGGATGAGTTGTTAGAAAGGAGAGAATTTTCTAGCAAATTGAAATCACCATTCAAGATAAGGGGAACAAATATATTGAAGAAGTTGGATGGAAATCAGAAAATGGTTGCTAGCAATTTGAAATCACCATTCAAGATAAGGGGAACAAATATATTGAAGAAGTTGGATGGAAATCAAAAAAATGGTTGCAAACTGGGTTTTGAAGAATGCTGACGTTGAATAGTAAGTTATATACTTTTCTGTGTCTCTAATAGTATTTATAAGATATTTTTACTAGTATATATATGGTTATTATCTATCTTTTTTCTGCGTATTTTTTAATGCATGTGTTCTTGTAATACAGGAGTGAAGTTCTTTCAAGAGTAATAATTTTATGTTTCAAGAGATGTATTTCAAAGCTTAAGGGCATGTGAATAAGTGAATAGTCGTGTATTGGATTTATGATCTTTTTTTAAATTATAATGAAAATTTGAAAGGTTGTGGGTCTCCAAGTACATTTTTTGCAAGCATTGGCCCCTGTAACAAGGTTAGAAATACTTAATTTATATTTCATATTTTTTTCTTTATTATTATACATAATATTCTTTATACAATTTTACATGTGCAACTACTTTTTGTTGGTGCTGATAGCAAAGAAAAGAAATAACAGATGTTTACTCAGGCCCTGAATGCAGACTTGAAAAGGATGAAAACGTTCGAAACAAAAGACTGGTACTTTATTAATTATCATTATACTAATTTTCAATTTAGTCTTTTAAATATTTTTTTTTGCAGTTTCTCTTCCCCGTGCACACTGGAAATTACTCTTACGTCATGTGTTTTTCAATCAAGGCAAAGAGATTTGATATACTTGAAAGCACTACACCAAATGATGTGAATGCAAAAATACATAAAGAATATGCTAATACTTTGGTAAGACCAATTTTTAAAGTATTTACTTAGTGCATCATAATTATATCTTGTTGTTTATGTGTTTTTGTTTCCCTAATAATAAAAATATATAATAAAATGGCTTAGGGGTGTTTTTGGTTTTTTATTATGAAGCAATTTCTTGATGTGAAAAATAACTCACATTATTAATTTAATGTGTAAAAATTAATGCATTAATGTGCACACACTGAAACATAAATGTGCACAGATTGAAACATAAATGTGCACACACTAAATTGAAACATAAATGTGCACACACTGAAACATAAATGTGCACACACAGAAACATAAATGTGCACAATAATGTGAAATAATGTGCAGACATAATTCTTTAGCATTGTAATCATTTTTTTTCAAATTATTCTCCTTTTCGTTTTTGGCCACATAAAATTATTTCTATTTATTTTTTGCAGAAGGATGCATTTCCGAAGTTTCTAAGAGGACAAAACATGGCCCACTACGCCAATGTGGTTTTAAAACTTGAACCACACTTTCTCTAGATGCCATGCACAACGGGGGTAGAAAATACGAATTCGTGTGTTTTGACCATGAGACACATGGAGACATACATGGGGGCTGGATTGAAGGCCAACTGGGCATGTGGGATTAGAAGCGGAGATAAAAAAATAGGTGAATTGTATCCGTAAGAAGTATTGACACACCTTGGCATGCGCAGAGATAAACGATTTGAAGGATGTAAACATGAACATTGCGAAACAATATCTTCCAGTTTACAAGGCAAAGAAACTAGAATGAAAGGCTGAATTGAAGAAGTGATCTGCATGTCGATGAATTTTATTTTTTGTTTGGCTTCTGTAGGAATACTTTTTTAAGTATAAAAAATTGGAACGGAATGCTTATTTTAATTATTTTGATGTCTCTTTGTTGTGTAAGAATTCTTTTCTAAGTAGAAGAAACTGGAATATAATGTTTATTATGTTTGATGTCTATTTCTATTGTTCTGTTTGTTCGTAAGTAGAAGAAAATTTTTACGACTGAGAAAATCTGTGCTTTGCATATTAAATTATTTTAATAATTGTCCTCGTGAGGGAAAGAGAAATATTTAAGTTTCCAAATTTTTAACTTCGATGGTTGCACTTTTGGTTGTGCATATGTTATTGTATTATTTGTGTAAATGATATCATTACAATCCGACCATCGTGTTGGATTTGTCATTAGACCAAAATTAAGCACTGTCGATGTACGATAAAGAAATATGTAAACATATTTAAATATAAGATAACAAGCTAATAGAGAAAGAAATTTGCCAAGCTAGAGCTTAGAAAACGCAAAAAATGTCTTATTTATGAATCTTAGACAAAATTATATTTCAATTAATTTGTACGAAAAGCCCAAAAGACCATCACCTAAAATAGGAATTCATTAAATACCACTGTGCACAATTTATTGCACCATTGTGCAAAATCGATTGATTGGTTGTGCAGAAAGTCATACTTGATTATGCACAACCTACTTCGGAAAATTAAGAGTAATAAAAATAAGAAAATAATATGAAGGGTCTTCAACTCTGCCAACTGCTCATCTCTTTTGCTTCATTCCTCAAATCACCTGCAAGTTATAATTTTTGTTCAAATAAGTATGTATAACTTTTAGAGATGAAAAAAAAAAAAAAAAATAGAAAATACAATTGTGCATTTTTTGTCATTGACTATTACTATGTACAACCTGTTGTTTTCTCTTTGGACAAGTTCTCGTATTATGCCCGGCCCTTTCACCACAAGTCTTGCACACCCTTTGTTTTTCCTTCTTCTACTTCTCATCAATCGACTTTTCTTGGCCAGTTTTTTTTATTTTCCCACCCCTTTATTTTTCGATTGCATAGGAGGACGAATAGCAATTTCAACAGGTGCAGTTCCACAAAAAGTTTTAATTCTCTGTTTTTTTTGGCAGTAGATGAAGCGTCTTGTTGTTCAACTGGAAGTTTCTCCTTTTGTTCATTTATAATCTTTGAAAACTCAACAAGGAGCTCTGTCTTCGTCTCAGCCAATGCAACACATAAGTGTATATCAGACCAAAATTTGTTAAGTATCAACTTTCTTTCATTGATTTTTGTAGATTGCTCGGTAATGGCATCATTGATGTGAAACATTGGATTTAGAGTTACGTTCTTAGTCCAACGGGAAAGGATAAATTTTCGTGGGACAATATCCATGTTTAAGTCCTTAAAGACAACAAAAATGTGTCTGTAGAGCCACCCAAATCTTTCAAAATTTTTACAAGAGCACATAGAACAACTACCATCAGATTTGTGCACTATTGTAAACACCTTAACATTATCTTGAATGTCGCACTCAACATTTCCATCATTGTCACTAACACGTAAAACTCTACAACTAAAACACGCTGCACAGATTTCATTCTACACCTCAATAAATATAATGTCTGCGTACACAGAGCGTGCATTCTTATCCAAAGCCAATGGCGTCTTTAGATCAACAAAATATGACTCACACACACTTTTTAAACTCGATGACGTGTTTCTCTGCGAATCCATAGCACTGTCGAAATGCATGAAAAATTCGACTAAACTGTCCTGGTGATTTGTAAAATTGCCAAACCAATAGTTTTCACTTTCTGATCTAGATGTAGTTCTCAGCAATCCGCTCATAGAAACATCCCTAAAAAACGCAAGGATCCACTGTTCGCGTATTTTGAATAAATCACGAAACCACCTGTGATCTACTAAATTAAAATATTTCATAATTCCATTCCATTTTTCTTCAAATCCCTTAGGCTCTATGTATTCATCCAAACAATATCCTTAAGCCTTTTATTGAGATTTTCATCACTACTTAAAATAGGCCCAACTTTTTCACTCACCCTCATCATGATGTACCACATACAGTATCGATGTATTGTAGTCTTGTTAGAAGAGTTTTAGTGGTGTTGAAGATATTTCAACGAGTTCATGGCTCGGTATTATCAGACTTCAATTCAATTGAAGGATTCTATATGTTTCAAGCTTTTGAAATAAAATGAAAATGAAAATAAAGCAATTAAACTAACTAAACTAAACTAGGAATTGAAATTGCATATTGGTCGGATGCCTTTTCGTGTGCCTCAATATGTAAATGCAAACAAGTAATGGAAATAAGCAAGAAAATGCAATATTTCACCAAGTACAAGCATGCAAGTACAAGGTACAACTATGCATAAAATTCTAAATAATGCAAATTACCAAAAATTGAAAGCATGTATGTGAAGAGAAATGGAAATTAACAAGAAAGTTCAAAACTTTAAGGAAAATAACAAGCAACAAAACCTAGATCTAAGATTTAACCTAAAACTATGCATGAAAATAAAATTCAAAATAAAGCATGTGAAAAACTCAAAATCAAGACGATCCAAGAGCCGATCTATGATCTAGATGTGTCACTCATCTAGATTCCATAGCCAATTCATATGTTTCATCATGAATTCAAGGTGCTAAGGCTAAAAGCATAACATGAAGAACAAAAATGGAAATGAAGAACAAAGCATGGAATTAAAGCATAAAACATGAAATTGAAAGAAAACTTACTTGAATTAGGAAATGAAACAAATCTTGAATGTAATTGCATCAAAAGTAACAATCCAAAGGAGTATTTAGATTCTTCTTAGGCTTACAAACCCAAGGCCAAGCATGAAAGTAAATCTAAAGTTAGAAAAGAAATTACATCAAAACTTGAGATTGAATCTAAAAACCTAAGAGAGAGAATTTGAATCTAAGAGCTTGGAGAGAGAGTTTTGAATCCCAAACCCATGCTTGGGTTGGGAGAAAATGAGAGGTGTCTTAAAAATGAAAGAGAGTTTTTATTTATACAAGTTAAATAGGGGTAAATGGGTCAATTATTCCATATGAGCTTGGATTTCCATGTATTGACCAAGTTTGACCCAGAATGGTCAAAATAGACCATTTGGGTCGAGTTGGGCTCGATTAGCTCGGCCAAATTTCAAGGTGGCTCAACATGGGCCGAGATGGCTCGGCACTGGGCGGGCTGGCTCGGCAGGACTGGGCGCTGGTCGGCAGGCGCTCGGCGGGAGTGGCCGACAGCATTCGGCAGCAAGGCAAGGCGCAGGTGTCGGGCAGGTGCTGCACGCAGTCGATCGACTGGCTCGGCAGTCGATCGACTGCTCTCGGCAGGATGGGCGTGGGCGTCGCTCTCTGTCGAGCAGTCGACGCAGCTGCTCGGCAGTCGATTCGATGCTAGGCAGTCGATCGACTTGTCGGCAGTCTCGGCAGCTGTGGCTCGGCAGTCTCGGCAGGTGCTCGGCAGTCTCGGCAGGCATGTGTGGCATGGCCAGCCGTGCTCGGCAACTCTCGGCCAGCGTCGGCCAGGACCGCTCGGCAGCGCTCGGCAGCTTCCGATAAGTCTCGGCAGCTGCGCGCGGGAGCGCTCAGTTCGGGCAGACTCGGTTTGATTTTCGGGCCTCGATGCCTTCACCTATAAAATGTGAATTTAAAACATAAAAAAACCATGATTTACCACAAAACCTGAAGTTAACCGTACCATTTAACCGAATTAAATATAAAGTTAACAAGAAACGCGAAAAAATAAAATGAGAAAACAAACGAAAAACTATGACGATTAAAAACTACTAAAATCAACATAAAATCCTAATTAAAACACAAGGAAAAATGAAACAATTACATGCAAACCAAGTCTCAAACACCTTCGAAAATGCAATTGCAATTGAGGGATCTTGGTCACTAATGATGTATCCTGGCTCATGCACCGTTGCCTTTTTGAATTGTTTGAGGACCCATAGATAAGAATCAACATCTTTAGTAGCTATCAACGCAGCAACAAATGTGACACATTTTTTGTGGTTGTCAATCCCCTTGAAAGGTGCAAACACCATATTGTACCTGTAGCAGAAGAAATTTTATCTATTTAATGTGTAAAAATTAATGCATTAATGTGCACACACTGAAACATAAATGTGCACAAATTGAAACAAAAATGTGCACAGACTGAAAACATAAATGTGCACACACTGAACTAAAACATAAATGTGCACAGATTGAAACAAAAATGTGCACAGACTAAAAACATAAATGTGCACACACTGAACTAAAACATAAATGTGCACACCTTGAAACATAAATGTGCACACACTGAAACCTGAATGTGCACAAACTATTATTTGTGACATTAATGCATTATTTGTGAAAATAATAAAATTTAAATGTTTTCAGAAAAATGAATATGTACATGTTAGAGTTGTACGTTGCATCAAATGACACCACATCACCAAACACGGCAAAGTTTTTCTAAAAATGGGATCAGCCCAGAAAATTCTCTTTAGCCGGTCACACTCATCAAGTTCATAGTCAAAGTAGAACGCTGAACTGATTTCTTGTCCTCTATAACACTTGTCAATAACCAACTATGCATCAGCCCCTGAAATATATTCTAACAAGTCTCTTTTGTAGTTTTTGAAATCGACACTAGTAGCACTGATATTTTGGTAGCCTCCAACATTTTGTTTGTACAATATAAAAGACTTCACTGGACCAATGTTCTCCCTTATACAATTCAACACAAAATTCTCATGTCCGACATTTATTGCTCGGTTTTCTTTTAAGAATGGTAAGCACTTTTTAGAAGCTAATGGATGGTGATGTTTATCTTCAAACAAATGGAGTAAGTATCTCCTATTCCCATCCAATCTCAATACGAACCTAGATTTGCACCCAACTCTATTCGTTACCCGACACCAAATTTGAAGTTCAACAAGTACTGGTGTTGCTACTGTTTTTGGTGTGAGAGATACACTTGTTGTGGTTGCCATTTTTGCTCCAGGTGGGTTTCTCTTACTCTCGTTCTTGTAGCATTGTTTAGAGCACAGTAGATACTGCCAAACAACTACACCATCATCTGATTTTATTTTTGTGCTATGAAGGACGTCAAAACAACCTCCTTGGCATAAGAGTTGTAAAACTGTATATATTCATCCAAGCTTTTGAATTTCTTATTAACATAAGGTTTAATTGCATCTTCACATATCGGAACCCAATATTTTGTAGAGCTAGGTGTCATGACCATAGTTTGTCGAACAGGCTCACAATTGTGGGAAGAACATTCAACATCACCTGCAAAGTCTCGCATTCTATCTGTGCAAAAAACAGTACATGCCACATATAACACGATAGAAAAATTATTTAAAACTTCATGACACGTGCAAAACACCATTCAGCACGGACGTGCACAAGGGAACACATTAATGTGCACAAACGGACACTAAATTGTGCACAAAACAAATCACACGACAACCACATCAGACGACGACATGTACAGATATTTTAATACTTCATGAAACAGTGTAAAACACCATTCAGCACGGACGTGCACAAGGGAACACATTAATGTGCAAAAATGGACACTGAATTGTGCACAAAACAAATCACACGACAACCACATCAGACGAAGACATGTACAGATTTTTTTAAGACTTCATGACACAGTGCAAAACACCATTCAGCACGGACGTGCACAAGGGAACACATTAATGTGCACAAATGAACAATGAATTGTGCACCAAACAAATCACACGATAACTACAGACAGACCGCACATACATAATTTTACTTGGTTAACTCAAAAAAAAAATACAAAAATCAAAACCAAAAATCCAGACCAACTCCACTAATTTAAAATAAAATTATTACCTGATTGGTTCAAAATTGAAGCCCCATCAGTGTGCAACCAAAAATTGAACCAAGAAAAAAATCAAACTGAATAACTGGACCAAAATCGAATAG
>BMAC01000062.1:1651365-1696716 GCA_014905375.1 Phtheirospermum japonicum | reverse complement strand
TGTAACGACAGTGAAGAGGAAGAGCCGAATCAGGAACCAGCAGCCCCCCCCCCCCCCCCCCCCCACACACACAAGGACATGATCACGATCTATGAGAAGTAAAGAAGAAATGTGGCAAGGGATCACACTATTTTTCATGATGTGTAAATTATTCCGCAATCCACCTGCAATAACATTCATGGAAGGTTATTCAAATGGAAATGATTACTAATAGATTAAATTAAAATTTATACCTAGCACCATACGGCGGTACGGGCAACGTGACGTCTTCGACTGCATCGTAAATGGTCTGATGAAGATTGAGAGAACTACCCGTGGTATGTGGTCTGCCAGATGAAATTCGGGACCAGGCCCAAATCTTTAATAAATCCAACGGACCACTGATCGTCTTTTTGTCATCTTCCACAGCCATACACATTTGACGATATAAATGTGCGAGCACAACACTACCCCAGCTAATACCCGATGCCGTGCCATCATCCTTAAAATGACGTAGGTAGCTTACGAAAACGTAATTGTTCGTTGTGCTTGGCAACAACAACGAACCTAACAATAAAAGTGCAATCCCAGGAGTGTACTGCACGACCTCGTTCTGCGGCGTGTCATCATCAGGTCGTCTTCTACTGAGGTGCTCACTCAACGTCTTCAGTTTTAAACGACTCGTACCTTTCATCTCCACCTCATAATCCACCTGCAGGCCTATGTAGTATCTGACATACTCCGCCCATTCCTCCCTGCTCCACTCCACGTCATCATCGATCATCGGGGCACCTTCAATCGGAAGTCCCCAAATAACAGCCACATCCTGGAGAGTAATCGTCGCCTCTCCCACAGTCAGATGAAACGTATGCGTCTCGCGGTGCCATCTCTCAACTAGTGCAGTGATGAAATGGGCGTCCAACTTTGTAATCGCCCCGCAACATGCGACCCCGTAAAATCCCTAGCGATGTAGCACCGACATAACTCGAGGATGTAGACCATTATGCTTGTCCCAGAAAATATAACCAGTTGCACACTTCACCGTAAGAACTCCATCTATACGACCACCTACAACGCTGCTCGATCTATGTAAACTCTGTTGGCGCAAGAGCGATGATGCCATTTGCAAGATAATTACATAGAAAATAAAAAATAAAATATTACGAGAATTAAATATTAGACGATAAGTTGCAGGACTTATTATTATTGTTATTTTTATTATTATTATTATTCTTGTTGTTGTTTTTGTTCCATATAAATGAGATAAATATATATTTTTTAACAAGCCAAGTGCATACAATATAAAAGAAATACAACAACAAACTCAAAAATTACTTAGGGAATTCATACAACAACAATTATTATAGTTCAAAGCAATGCAAATTGCAACTTCTGAAAGTGCTAGCGACTTACAACATCGAACTCATGGAAAGATCATTGCCGCATCTAACATCAATGCCTGGAACCAGAATATCCACCGCCTTGTGAGGAACTAGCCACATCTTGTGCACGATATTGTTGTCTTGCGCGTACTTGGGGTTGGTCCATTTTGTTGGGGATCCTACTACACCTGAGTCGTCCAACGGTTCGCTGCCTCCTCGTGTTTGGATCATGAACCAATTCAAAACTTGCGTCATTCCATTCCTCCACATCGGGCAACGGTTCAAATACCCCAGCAGAGTATGTGCGTAGGTACGCAACAGTGTTGTAGTAATCTAGGATGTAAACACGAGGATCCGCTCTAAATTTGGTACACACCTTTATGGCATGAGAGCTTGGAATACCGCTGCTCACCCATCTACCACATGAGCATTCTGCTCTCGACAAGGAAACTCGAAAGACTCGACTACGAGCTCCTCTGCTGACCTTCACAGATACTTCGGCCGTTTGTGCCGCCCAATTAAAGCTCGTAACATGGTAAGATGACCTTAATTGTTGTCTTTGTTTGAATAGGTTATATATCTTATCAAGCCAAAATTGTTGCATGTTATGGACTCTTGTCGCATCTTTCAAACAATCATAGAAATTTTAAACACTTCGAAGAAATATGATTCAGACTATGGTAGTTATTGGGAGCCGTCTAGTACGCTTCATCACTCCATTGATGCACTCGGACATGTTGGTCGTGAGGATGACACACTGTTTTCCGCCGTCGCGGGACAGTGTCCACTTGCTATTATCAATGCCATCCAAGTACACAAATACATTCGGATCAAGCGCCTTAATCTGCTCCATTATTTTGTGAAAGACTTCAACCCTAGGTTCTGCTCCAGCTTTGAAACACATATCCTTCAATTTCACAGATTTGACATGCGTATTGAAGTTAGAAGAGACATGTCGTAAACAAAAAATATTAGAAGAGAATGCTAGAACTTGTTCTAGTGCATTGAGTAGTCCTCCATTCCGGTCAGATATAAGACAAACCCCTTCTATGTCGGGAACAATATATTTTGCAACCATGTTAAGGAAACAATGCCACGAGTTGTGACTCTCTGAATCAACCACTGTGTAAGCTAGTGGCACGACTTGTTGGTTGGTGTCAACTGTAACTGCCATCAACAGCGTGTGCTTGTACTTTCCAACCATAAAGGTCCCATTTACACTGATCACCTTTCGACAATGTCTAAAAGACTCGATACATGGTCGAAATGCCCAAAATACAAATCTTTACATGTGCACATGGGGTATGCCAGAAGATTTGTGTCGCCACTCGACCACGGTCCCCAAGTTGTACATCTGCAAGGCTTCCATATATTTTGGTAAATATTGGATTGACTGCTCCCACGTCCCATACACATTTTCACGAGCCCGTTGTAAACCTTGCCACGCTTTGTGATACGGCACAAGATAACCATATTCTTGTTTGACAGCCTGTTGGACATGTAAGGCGCTATATAACCGATCCTACTCGACGTGGCTGGTAATGAGCATAGCAATCATATATTTACACAAATTAGGGTGATCATTACGTGTAAAAGATGCTAGACATCTGTGCTCAGAACCCAATCTTGTGATTAACCAAGCACCCTTCCGTTTCCGAAAACTAGCGCGGAGCCACCATCCGTATTCGGATGATTCGTTAATATCTACATGATTCTCACCAAGTGAATTCGACGTGCAAACAACTTTCCACATCATAGGACTGCTTTCTGCCACTCTATACGAACACTTGGCGACACGCACAAAGTAATCTTTGACAACCCACATCAAATATCTTTTATCTCTAAATATCATGCCTATTCTACACACTCCTTTGTCTTTATTGTAATACAAGTCCGTTTGAGGGACACCAATAGAATCAATAAGAACGTCTTCGTATACGTGATCGAAAAATAATATGTTCTTGTACAGTGCCGATCCTCTATCCGCTTGTTTATGGGTTGTAGGGGCAAGTTCATTAAAGGTAGGTTTAAAAGGATCTTCATCTTGTACGCTACCCCCCAACTTAAAGAATTCCTCTTCAGTTTCATGACCATCATCATCTAGTTCATCTAAACCATTTTCAGAATCGCTTCCTTCACCTGGTCCGAAGCAATCGGCGGGGTAGTCCGGGATCGACGGTGGGGGATGATGCTCATATCCACTCTCGTCTCGTAGAATTGATGCATACATGTCATATTCATTGCCAGAAGACATATTCGCCATATGTGCGCTTACTTCTAAAAATATAAATAAATTCATATATTCACATAAGTAATAATTTCTTATAAATTCATATATTCACATAATTAATATTTCTCACAAAGTAAATAAAATCAAATATTCACATAATTGATAATACATCACAAATAAATAAATTCAAATTTTCACATAATTAATAATTTCTCAAAAAATAAATAAAATCACACATTCCCATAATTAATAGTTTTTTCACAAGCAATTAAATAGAAGGTCAATATTATCCATAATCAATTTCCATGAATAATTCACAAAAAATTAACAATTTTCATAACATATAAAAATTTCCATAAACAATTAACTATTAACAAAACAATTCACAAACAAACCTAATAGATTTTCGTAAATGTTCATAACTAAAATTTCGTAAGTATTCACAAGCAATTAAATAGAAGTTAATAACTTAAGGTCAATATTTTTCATAATCAATTCACAAAAAAATTAACAATTTGCAAAAAAAAATAACATATTCCATAAAGAATTAACAATTAACAAAACAATTCACAAACAAACCTAATACATTTTCGTAAATGTTCATAGCTAAAATTTTTAAATATTCACACGCAGTTAAATATAAGGTAATAATTTAAGGTCAATAATTTTCATAATCAATTTCCATGAACAATTCAAAAAAATTAACAATTTCCCTAAGCAATTAACAATTAACAAAAAAATTCACAAACAAACCAAATATATTAATAACTAAAACTCAAAAACATCTAAATTTAATATATACAAATAAAAAATAAATCTAACTGCAATTCATTAAAATTAAAAATAAAAATAACAATAACAATATAATACATAAATACTACGATTAACAACTAATAAACAATATAATAATAAAAACTTGCCTTTTTTTTTCTTGTTTGGACAGCTTCTTCAAGCTTTTCTCCTTCACGCAGCCGCTGCAGGGTTGAAAAGGTAAGAGTTTTTGTGTATATTTTCTTTTTTTTTGAAAACACCCGAGGGGTGGGACTTTATATATGAGACGTATTAAAGAACGTCCAAAGTTACAAGGAAAACAAAAACATGGGTACTTTCTGAGGGGATAAGTGCCCGAACCCCGTAGCGGATCCTAACATCTAGAATAAAAGAAAACCGGACCTAGGAAATAAGCTAGAAGTTTACTTGATTCTAAAAGATGGATAACCAAGTTGATCCATTCTACAAAGTCTTTTACACATTTTTGGTAAATTCTCATTATTGTAAACAACGTCTCTTTGATCCCGACATCCTAAATTTTCAAGATAATCCGCCTGTTTGTTTCCTTCACGAAAAATATGCGATACATTAGTAGAGTAGGCCGCACAAATTTTTTTAATTTTTAAAAGTGTCTGCTGCAAGGCCCAATGCCCCTGATGGGCCAAATTCTGGATGAGGAGAAGCAAGGCCTGCGCATCCAATTCTAGCCAATATGATTGGGCCGGAATCTTCATTAAGAGCTGCAGCCCATATACAAGTGCTTGGGCTTCAGCTTCAATACTATTTTGGGCTGGAAATGAGATTGAAAATGCTTGAAGCACCTCTCCTCTTGGGTCCCGAATGATTCCACCACCTCTAGCCTTCCCTTCTTGGACCGAGCCATCCGTGTTTAACTTGATAGAGCCCGTAGCTAGCTTGTCCCACCGGACTAAAAGAGATGCGGGCCGCACCCTGGGTCTTAAAACCTGCAGTTTAAAAACACCAACCAAATGTCGGACCCCTTTCGAAGATCCTCTTCTAACCAATTAGCCAAACAAAATAGATAATTGTAATTTTTTTCCAGGATTCTTTCAGCTTTGACATCAATGTTCATGTACTTAGCATCATTTCTTGTAGTCCATAAGAACCAAAACACCAGGCAAGGCACAATAATACTCAAATGTGTTGTTGGAGCATGTGAGAAGGAATTAGCCCAAGAATTTAGAAATAATCTCAAATTTCTTGATTGAGGCAATTTCAGTTTAAGAAGTTTTTCAAAATGACTCCAGATTCTTAAGCTAACATCACTCTCAAAGAAAATGTGCACAAAATTTTCAGTTTAAAAGGCTGAAGTGGCTAAAGGATTAAAAGTACCTGCAATGTCACCACAGCAATAGCATATTGAAGCCAAGTGAATTCCCCTTTGCTGCAACTTTCAATCCACATAAATCCTTTCTTGAACCAACCTCCACAGAAAAACAGATATTGTGGGAGTAATATATTTGTTCCAAAAGAAATCATATATTTTATATTTGACATGGGGTTCCACCACATAAGACCAGACAGAGGTTGTAGTAAAAGAGCATGTAGATGAAACTTTCCTGACCATTCTATCCATATTGCCATTATCAATAGGTACAGAACAAGCAAAATCAGCAATTTGGATTGGCAGAACAAAACACAACTTCTGAAAATCCCAAGCACCATGGTCCCTGATTTGTACATATTTTTATGTGATTTTAATGTATTTTTGCATCGTATGTTGTGTGATTTTAGGGTGTTTAGGTTTATCTTTTTATCATTTTTCTTTCTTTTGATGTTTTTCATTTCGTTTGGTGTTTAATGTGTTTTTACTTTATTTTATATGAAATAAGCTAATATTGCTCAGTTTTAGTATTTCAACTCAAAATGAGAAAAATGGGACGAGCGACGAGCCGAAGTCCTGCAGGCGCCGCAATGCAGCGCCCGCGTCGACGCTGAGAACCGCTCACGTCGATCAACACTACGTCGACGCATAGCTACAGTAGCATCGATCCTAGCTCCGTCAACCGACGCAACTGACGACGCAACTTGCAGTAGCGTCGATCCTAGTCCGCATCGATCGACGCCCGGCCTGGTCGACGCAAGCAGCCTGACTCGCATCGACGTCGATGCTCGGCATGCGTCGATCGATGCTAAGGCAGTGTTGGCGGTTATTTCGAGAAAATCTATATAAACCCGGTGGTTTCTTCATTTTTAGAGTGATGGTACGAGGGGGAAAGGTCCAAAATAATGTAGAGAACCCTCGGTTCAAGCCACCTTTCGATTCATACATAATTCGTGTTTAATAGTTCGTCATTTTTTCGTTTCTATGCCGTTTGACGTTTAAGGCCGTTTCTCATCGCTGAAGATCGTTTGATGGCTGCTGATTTCCTGGATAATAAGTGTTTCTGAACTTTGCTTATTTGTTTTTATGGTGTAGCTTTGGATTTCGTTTTACTTTGATGTTGAACTTTAATAGCGTAATTTAGTGTATCCTTTTACCGTTCTTTTCGTTCTAACATTTATGTTTTTGTTCATGCTTTGCGTTGAAATTATGTTTCGATCATGATGATGATTGTTATCTAAATTTATCGGTCTAGTGTGCCTAGGGTTATCTAGAACCATCGGGATTGACAACCCCGATCGTGGAGATGATTCCGGCGCACTAGAACCATGCTTTTATTAATCGTTTTAAAGCTTTTTAAACTTATTGCTCGTAGATGTTAGAAAACCTCAAACCTTATTTGATCGAGTGTTTAGTTTAGTTTATATTTCATTTCTATGTACGTAAAATCGAACACCGAAATAGTTTCCGATTAGTCTTCCTTGTGATTCGACTCGTGTCAGCTTATCGCCTACAATAGCTCCGTTCTCTTGCGGACGAGCTTTATATTTAAGAGAAAATGTTCGATTTAGTCCCAAAACATATTTACCTTTACACCCCCAAGATTTTTATGATCACCATGAATATCGGAAACCAATGGACCATTTCCTACCCAGTGTTCAAGCCAAAAACTGATATTCCCATCACCAAGGATCCAAAAAATCTGATTTTGTGCTGAATCTCTAATTTTAAAAATTCTCTTCCACACATGGCTATTATGAACAGAAATAGCAACAATCCCAGGAAATTTTTGCCCACAATATCTTTCCTTTAAAAAAATGGCTCATAAAGATTTTTGCATTCTAAACCTACACCATAATTTAAAAGAATAAGCCTGGATACAGTCAGAGAGTTTCCTTAAGCCAAGGCCTCCCTCACTGGTAGGTCTACATGCTTGATTCCAAGAGATCCAATGAGTGGTCTTTCTGGTACCATAAGAACCCCAGAAAAAGAATGTCATAATTTGTTCAAGAATGTGTACAACATTTTCAGGAGGTTTAAGTACATGAAAAAGATGACAGTTTGAGAGGCAAGCACACTCTTGATGAGAAGCAATCTGCCCCCATGGGACAACAGTCTATTAGCCCATCCAAGCACCTTATTTTGGAATTTTTGAATTAAGGGAATGAACAACTCTTTCTTCAACCTGCCTTTAAAAAGAGGAGAACCTAAATAAGTAATGGGAAGATGAGTAGGGTTGAAACCAGTGATAGCATGAGTTTTGGAAACAATTCTAGGTTTACACTTGGAACTGATTACAAAGGTGCTTTTGAACTGGTTGATTGCTTGTCCAGAGACAGAAGCATATAAATCAAGAAATTCCATTAGCCATTTGAGACCTTTTTCCCTCCCATTGGTAAAGATAATAATGTCATCTGCATAGGAGAGATGAGTGACAGCAGAACCCTTCCCACAATAGTAATACATGCTAGGATGATCAAAAAATAAATTGTTTAATCCCCTGGAAAGGAAATCAGCAGCAAGAACAAATAAGGTGGGGGAAAGAGGGTCACCTTGCCTAAGGCCTCTATATTATTTGAAGAAAGGAGAAGGTTCACCATTAATAAGAACAGAGAAGTTGCAGTTTTCAACACAATTTGCAACAAAATTTATCCACCTAGCAGGGAACCCCATAATGGCATAATATGATACAGAAAAGGCCATTTAACCCTATTATAGGCCTTTTCCATATCCAATTTGAGAGCAAGATTAACATTAGATCTAGGAATATCAATGGAGTGAAACATTTCTTGAGCCATGAGTATGTTTTCCCCTATCCATCTATCTTTGATAAAACCACTTTGGTTAGGAGCAATGAGAGAGGGCAGAAGTGGAGTAAGCCTATTGTTGAGGAGTTTGGAAATGGTTTTGTTGGTAACATTACAAAGGCTTATGGGTCAAAACTCACTCCAACCAATAGGATTGGGGACTTTGGGTAACGAAATAATGGTGGTTGCAGTGAAGCTAGGTGGCATTTTATTCCCATCAGAAAAATCCAGAACAGCCTCAATGACATCATTTTGAATGATATCCCAACATATTTGATAAAAAGAAGCATGGTATCCATCAGGACCAACAACACTATCAGCCCTCATATCAAACACATCTTCTTTTATATCATTTTAAGATGGAAGCTCACAAAGTTTATGGACATCAAAAGTGTTGGGAAGAGCATCCATCCCTTCAATCACATCAAAATTCCGACATACATGATCATTAGAGTACATATTTTCAAAGAAAATGGCACCAGAATTTTTAATACCATCAATATCAGAAATAAGGATCCCTTTATCAATAATGGAATGTATTTTAGCCCTACTCCTTTTCTTTTGAACAAAAGAATGAAAAAGTTTTGCCTTCCTCTTGATTTGTACATATTTGTATGTGATTTTCATGTATTTTTGCATTGTATGTTGTGTGATTTTAGGGTGTTTAGGTTTATCTTTTTATCGTTTTTCTTCATTTTGATTTTTTTGTCTCGTTTGGTGTTTAATGTGTTTTTACTTTATTTTATATGAAATAATCTAATTTTGTTTTATTTTGGTGTTATTGCTCGAGAAGACGAAGATTGGATAAGCAATGTGTTGTGCTGACACTGGGTACCAATCTGACACTGGGTTACCCAGTGTTTGAGTCATGCTGACACTAGCTGCCGCAGCCTGGCTCGCGTCGACTGACGCACCGTCGATGCAAATATTCTGTTGCGTCAATCCTAGATCCGTAGATCGACGCACTGCCTGGTCGACGCGTGCAGCCTGGCTCGCGTCGACCGACGTACCATCGACGCAAAGCTTCTAAAGCGTTGATACTAGCTCCGTCGATCGACGCACTGCCTGGTCAACGCGTGCAGCCTGGCTCGTGTCGATCGACGCACCGTCGACGCTCCGGCAGTTTGAGCGATTATTTTCAAAATTCTATATAAAGTCGGTTGTTTCTTCATTTTTGGAGTGCTGAGATGAGGGGGAAAGGTCCAGATATTGTCAATAACCCTCGGTTCATGCCACCATTTCAATTACGCGCATAATTCGGGTTGAAGAGTCGAAGATTGCAAGTTCGAGTCGTCAATTCCTCGTTTGTTCTTCGTCTTTTGTTTTACTTTCTGTGTTTTCGTTTTAGTTTCTTAGATTTCAGACTTTAGATGTTAGATAGATAGTTTGTAGTATGTAGTTAGTTGATAGTTTGAACATCGTTACCTTCAAGCTTTCAATTCGTATTTCATAATCGTTTCTTGATGAATGCTCTCTTTATATTAGTTGTTCGTTTATTTTAATACCAATCGTGTTACTGTTTGATGGATGAACTTTTGGTGATGCTTTTGAATATGATGATGCTTGTTGGTTGAGTTTATTGGTCTAGTGTGCTTAGGGTTGTTTAGAAACATCGGGACTGACAACCCCGATCGTGGAGATGATTTTATGCACTAGACCCTTGATTTTCTTTATCGTTTTAAAAGCTTTTTCTTTTATTACTCGTAGATGTTAGAACACCTCAAACTTTATTTGATCGTGTGTTTAGTTTATTTTATTTTAGTTTTTATTTTTATTTCTACGTACGTAAAATCGAACACCAAAATAGTTTCCGATTCGTCTTCCTTGTGATTCGACTCGAGTCAACTTATCGCCTACAATAGCTCCGTTCTCTTGCGGACGAGCTTTTCATTATTTTAAACGCAAAAAAGTTCGATTCACCTCTCCCCATCAGTTAGCCACCTAACAACTGCTTTTTGTTTCCAAAATGATTCATCACATTTCTCAGCAAAAGTGAGGTCAACCACACACTTTTTTAGGTAAATAAGGTTTCTCTCAGAACTATCCAAATCCTAGTCATGTTGAGTTTGAGAAGTAGCTCTTTCAGCATTCCTAACAAGACTAAAGACATTACCAAACACATATTTGTTCCACCATTGCAAGGATATAGAAAGTCTAGTCAGTTTGATTTGAAGTTGACCATGCCAGACTCCCCAGTTTCAGAGAGCCAACTCTTACTTACAAGCCCCAGAAAAGCATGATGGTAAGACCACATGATATGGAACCAGAAAGGGGGTTGGCTCTTGATCCTACGGCTGAATTTAATGACAAGTGGAGCATGATCAGACCAGACTCTAGGCAGATGATGCACAGTAGTTAAAGGGAAAAGAGAAGCCCATTCAGAAGAATAAAAAACCCTATCAAGCCTTTCTTCGAGTTATTGTCTAGCCCAGGTGAAAGTATCACCAATGTATCCCCCATCAATCAATCCAGAAAAAGAAACCCTTTCAGAGAAATCCAACATGTGAGTCATTTATTGGATAATCCTCCCTGATTATCCTCAACATGAAGAGGTGAATTAAAGTCTCCCCTTATAATCCAGGGATTACCAGTAGAAGACACAAAAATATCAATTAAATTATCCCAGAGTTCCTTCCTAATTACCGTAGTGTGACCAGCATAGATACCAGTAACTAAGAGGGGAACATGCCAAGAATTAGAGAGAACTTGACAATGAAGTAGTTGATTATGGTCTTGGAGTGTTTGGATTAAAAGATTTTCAGCCACAAAACACAAAATTTGTTACTGCAATTAGCCACAGTAGACACAAAACCTAGCCTTCTACAGAAAAAAAAAATTAGATTGAAATTCCACCATGGGTTCAAGTATTACCAGAATTTTGATGTGATGTTGTTTGCATAAGTGATATAGATGCCTCTGAGTTGGGGAGTTCCCCACCCCTCTGGCATTCCAAATTAGTGCTTCTGTATTCATTTGTGATTTACAGCTCTAGTGGCCCTAGAGTGGGCCCCTCTTCCTGCTTTCTTTTTATTTTTAAGTGGTTGGGGTATAAGAACTGAGGGAGGTTAGGATTCAACCACCGAGTTTTCCACTGATTTTCCTCTTCTATGTAAAGTCTGTTCCTTAAGTTCAGCATCTTCTTCCTCAGGAGGAACAGGTTCTAGACTCACATGCTTAGCAATATCAGTATGTTCTACCTTCTCAAAGGAACAGAGGACTCAACTTCAGTATGTGGGGAACCAGAGTTCAGGGCCATAGGTTCAGGAATTTGAGAAGGTGTGCTCATTTTAGAGCCTTAAACAACTTGGATATCTAGGGTACCAATCATTACTATTTGAACCTTCTTAAGGAGATAAGGGAACCACAGTATCAGTATTAGGAGCATGTTCTTCAGGAGCTAGAATTGAAACCTGGGGATTGTTGACTTTAGAGCTGACTTTGGGAATAACAATTTCAGAGATATCTTGAGGTTCAGAAGATTTTTCAGGTGAGATATCATTCTTGTTGCCATCATCAATTTCAGGTTTTCCATTAAGTAGCTGCTCAGTTTCAGGTGTATCTGAGATGTTAACCACAAGATTAACTTCAGGAGATGTGTTAATAACTGGAGGTTTAACTGCTGCATCTGTATTTGCTTGATCTCCTGTAGCTGTTTTGACTATATTTTCTAACTCAACTGCAGAATAAGATGTAGAGGCCACATTAGAACCATGATCTGCAATTACAACTTCTATTTCATCAGCCAAAGTAGAAAATATGTTTGATCTTTCACCAATGACATTTGAGACCTTATTTTTTTATAGGAGGTCCAATTGTAATTCCTTTAGCACCCTGGTTTACTTCTTTCTAATTCTTAGACCCCTTTTTTTTAACCCATACTTCAGTTACAATAGATTTGCCCTTATTGGTGTTTTTAACACCATCATTTAAAGGTTGCTCCACTTCTTCCTCAACAGGTTTCTCTTTCTTCTCAGTAGTTGTGGTCTTAGGTACACTTCCATTAATATAACAAGCATCTTTCTCATGACCTAAATACCTACAATCCAAACAGAACATGGGCAGATTTTCATAGATAGTTTTCAGGGTAATTTCTTCACCATTTATTCCCAGCAGGATTTTGTTTTTCAAAGGAGAAATTAAATCCAACTCTACACATACCCTTGCAAAAGTAGCCCTACTCTTAAGAGTTGTACCATTGTCGGTTTAAAGAGGTTTGCCAATTGTATTCGCAATTTGAGAAAGGGCAGCCTTATCATAGAGATGAGCTGGGAGCCCAGGTAGCCTAATCCATACAGGTACCACTGATGATTGAGCTCGAATATTAAATCTGGGGGTTCATTTGAAAATTCTCAATCTGCCAAATAGGTTTAAGCCACAACTTCGAGTAATCCAATTCAGCCTTGAGTACAATTAGTAATTGCCTTTGGTTTAGCATTTTGACATCATAACCCCCTACCAAGTGAAGACTACCAAAGAAGGCCCCAAGAGCCTGTGGAGAAGGAATTTTATGCAAAAATTTGCCCACTAAAGCCCACCGGAGCGGTGCAGCAAGTTTTTCAGTTACTTCATTAGGGAAGGTTAGTAAATCAACTCTCTCTTTTTGTGTTAAAGTACCCAGAGGAGTCTGAGAACTTTCATCAAACAGTTGGTGTGCCAAAATTAGTTTCTTTGTTACCGCCGAATAAGACATCGACTGATCATCCTTAATCGGTGAAGAGGTTACAGAAGAGGATTTCTGAGCAGGATGCTCAGAATTAGCCAACGGAGTTGTCGGAGTTTCACACATGGTTTCTCGAACTATTTGCAGTGACCTGCAAAAACCTAAAAACCAAGTTAGCACAATTCGACCATGGATAGAAATGTTTTGTAAGATTTTGGTGATAGGGGTGAGAATGAAGGTGGTGGCAGGGGTTCATGCACGGCGGATTTCGGTTGATTTTTCTCTCCGTTTGATTTTTCTCTTAGAGGTTTTTTTTTTCAAGAGTTTTTGAGTGTTATGGGTGAGTTTGTTAGGGTTTTGTTGTTCCGATTTTATTTTTTTTTGCAAAATCCCCCAGGACGCTATTCCGAAAAGCGTCCCGACCCCTAGTTTTTTTTTTTAATTTTGGTCCCAAAAAGACTTTGGGGCGTAAATTGAGGTTCGGGACGCTTTTGGGAATAGCGTCCGGGTGGGCGTGACGCGTTTGGGAATAGCTAAAATTTTGTAACTTTTTTTGAAATTAACATATTTATTTATTTCTTATTTAAATATATATTATTTATTTAATTATACATATAAATAAATATTAATTAAGAAAAGGACAACGAAGAAGGGATGGGGCTTGAAATAAGCACAATGGTTGTGTCCATGAAATTAGCGCTTTGTCATACATTTTTTAGGGGAAAAGGTAAGAAACATTCTAAAGTTTTTTCATTGGGCCACTCTTGTTAGGCTGATCATCCAAGGTCGGATTCTGATATCCCAATAATATTGTCCATATATTACAAGGTGGTCTAGCCATTAAGTTGTGGGTTTCGAATGAGGAGAAGCGATTTGATTATTGGTGCCAATTTTTATTTTTTTTTTTACTATTTTTACATTTATTGGAAATATCAATACTATTAATTTTCAAAATAAAGAAAAATAATTTAATATACAAAATCAATACTTTTGGATACAAAAATTGAATTTTCTTCAATAAAAGTGTGGGTATTTCTACGCTCAAGCACATCTGTACAACCCTGATTATTGGCAATCAGTTTTTAACCATTAGATCTTGATCAAATCCAATTTGTGCTATTAGTTTTTGTACATGTCTAAATGTTTTAAAATCAATCTGTACAGAGGGTCTATACAGGGTTGTACAGTATTTTTGATTTAACATATAATATTTTAACTATATAAATATCCTTAGTTGTTTAATTAAAATTAAGAAAAAATTATTAAAAATATAAAAATCGAATATATAAATTTAGAATTTTTCTTTATGAATTTATTTATAGAATTTAAATAGTAGTAGTAGTAGTAGTAATAATAATAATAATAATAATAACAATAATAATAATAATAAAATAGTGGCACCACCGCCACAGCCGCCAGCCGTTCATTCAGAGAATTGGATTGGCCATCAGAATTTTTTTTAACTTTATTATTATTTTTTAATTTGCTCGGTAGTCTACCGCCTCCGCCATCCGGCAACGAGACACCCCCACTGTCGTGGATGTCCGACATCCTGTCGTCACATCAATAGCCAAAAAAAATTTGACCAATGGAAAAATATTTCAAATTTTATTTATAAAATATCAAACAGCTTGCCGCCTCTACCATTCAGTAGCCTGACATCGCTGGCCAGAAAAGTTTTCTGCAATCGGAAAAAGATTTCTTTTTTATTTTAAATTTGTTAGCAAGCCTGCCACCTCCGCCATCCGAAAACCTGACACAGCAACTGTCGCTGCTCTCTGGCAGCCTACCGCCACCTCGTCGGGTGAAAAAGTTTTCGGCCACTAGAAAAGATTTCCAACTTTTTTTTAAATTGTCTGACAACATGCTGCCTCCGCCGTTTGGCATCTTGACACCTCGTTGTCCCAGTTTTTCAGGAGCCTACCGCCACTTACCGGAAATAAAATAAAGAAAAGCCAACCTTTTTTAATTGAGCATAAGCGGTGCCTGATAGCCTGCCGCAGCCTTCTCCAGTAAGAAAGTTTTTTGGCTAACGAAAAGATGCATGTAATAAAAAATAAATTAAAATTTGGACATACGAGGTACTAGCATTAGGCTTACTTAATTATTTATGATATTTTCAATTATTTTTAATACTAATTTGATATTATGATTATAATGAAAATCTTAATAATCAAAATAAATCTAAACCAATATTCATATTTTTTTGTTCTTTTAGTTAATTTGTAATTATTGTTATTATTAATATTAATTTGATAGTATATTATGTACTTAATAAAAAAATTAATAATCAAAATAGATGTAACGTAATATTTATATTAAGAAACCCTGTTATTTAAAAATAAATACATATTTTTTTATATCCATACATCTACGCCCTCAATGCCATACATATATGATTGCGTCTAAATGTATATTTTATAAATCTAAATATCTTTGTTATTTGAATGAAAGAAATGCAAATCTATATCAACTCACATAATATATATTACGTGAAATAGAAAAAAATCTGTGTTGAAATATTTTTATTTGTAATTTATATTATTATATTGTACTTATATTTAATTATTTTCTGGACATGATTTTCTTACTTTCTTAGTAAATAACTATCAATTTAACCAAATAGAAGATTATGTAAATCATATTAATGTGTTGAGTATTTATAAATAAATTGTCATTTCTTTATTATTCAAATAAGTATAACCATATAAATATAATCATAACTCCTCGGTAATTTTTAAACTTATTTTAATGGTAATAAATAATATCTACATCGATATATTATATATAACTTGATAAATAATACTTTAATAATGATCTAGCTGGATGTTTTAATGAATGCTATAAATAATAAATATGTTGGTAGTTTTATTTAATTATATAATATAAGTTTTCTTTATTTTTCATTTCACATCTTATTTCCGTTCTATAAGTTTTTGAAGAGAAAATGAATTTCAAATTATAAGTCATATAGTGAAGTTTAGAAGTGTATATAAATTATATTAATAATTTTCATTTGAATAATATAGGATTATTAAATATATTTTTTAAAACTCAATTATTTTGTATCCTTTGGTTATCTGAAAATTGTATTTTTTTAATATGTTTTGTTTTGTTCTTGTCCTTATATTTAAGTATTTATTATTTTATTTATATTTATTTAATGCATCAATACTATTAAAATTATTTTTTGAATAAATATTTTGTGAATCACACGATAGGATTGCTAGTAATACAAATAATAATAATAATTTCACTTGATTACACAATCATCTTTATGTATTTTTTACATAATATAAAAGGAATTAAAAAAAAAAAAGCTTTTACTAGTTGATTGAGAATTTTTTGGTCAAATAAAATATGTACTTGATCCAAATAATAGGATTTTCTTACTTGATGTAAAATATTCATACTTGGGATTTTGGGGCAAGAATTAAAAAAAGGTCAGTCGCCGGTTGCGGAGACTGGACAGTTATAAAAATTAGTTGTTTGGGGGTTTTGCATAAACCATTTATTTACCAAAATAACATGGGCTCGTCTGTTTTGTTTTGGTTATATAAAATCAGGCTAATAGTGAAAGTCAACTAGAAGGTTCTCAGTACACATACACTTACACAACGATGGACAAGTTATGAGATAATGTTCTAAAGAGCCCTTCGATTCGCGCACTTGCTGAGTTTTAGACCTAATTACACCTTAGATCACAACACTGCCAAAAAAGGTGACATTATGTAACACCAATAAAGTGTTATTTAATAGCTAAAAAGTTTTACTATAGATAATAGGTATCATTTTGATGCATGCTACATATGCCCATGCTACCTTTAATATCAACTAACACTTTTATGTCCTTAAGTACGACTTTTATCAAGTGTTATATTAAAATTTTGAACTGTAACACTGCCAAGTATCATTTTATAAGTTTTACATATAACTTTTGGGTAAAAGAATTTTTACAAAATATATCACTTTCAATGTAGTAATTTTCGATTTATGTTAACATTTTATTAATTAATTGTATCACTTTATATCTATCAATTATGATATGAAATCATATCATTTTACTTATTAAAGAATATGGAACACTTTTAAAACCTCCCACACATGCATATATATATATATATATATATATATTGTTTTGATTTTGTTTTCAATTATCATCTTTTGTCAATTACGAAATATGCATATATATACATACAATGAATAAAATTAACTCATAAATAATAATAACCAAATATATTAAGATGCTTGTGAAATATTTACAATAAAGTAGACAGACAAGAATGCACAATGAACAATACCAGAATATTTAAAAGTTAATAATTACATTAAGTTGAAATAATACAACTAGTTAACGGATTTTGCTTCTTTGTTCTCAATTCTCTCTGTTCTCATCAAGATCATCACCATTGTTTAATTCAACTTGAAACATAAATGTACAACATCCAGTCAATCTATAACAATTAACAACAAATAATTTATTCATAATATCAACAACAAAGACATGTAAGATTACTTTGAGATAGTAATTGTCTTCCAAACTAGAACAATTATGCTATGAAAAATAAACTATCTTCTAAGATACAACAAATATGCCAGGAAAAAATAAATTTCAATAAAATATCTACATGTTTCGCAATTCTGGCAACCAGACAAATCACAATCTAAAAAATTAAACAACATTACACTTCAACACATAAGCCACCATGTTCTATGTAGAATGTTGCATATAGATGTAACCAATTACTGACCTAATAAGTTGAAATACACACATCGGTTTTTGTAAGTTCCAATTAGTAAAAATCGGAATGCACATTATTATTACAGGATAATGGTCTATATCATTACTTCCTCGAGACGATTGTTCATTGATAAGATTTGTTTCAAATTCTGGAACACCTAATCGTTTCTTAAATGATGAGGTGATAGGGGCAAGCACAATAAAATGAAGATATTGTTCAAATATTTTTAGACTTCCTGCTATTGTATCTTTCAAAAATCTCATCTCTATATGGCTGTAGAAATTCATCGGGAATGATTACACCAGACTCGGAATGACCCTTTACTTTCTTGCTACACCTACCGAGAAGTTCATGATCTTTAGATTCTAGTTGATCCTGTAACAACATAAGATTTGAGGAATAAGCCATAATAAGAAACATTTAAGGATATCAGGATAACACGAGAAGGATGAAATGAAAATTACAATGTCCACTTCAGATGCCTTGTACTTTCTGCACGGTGTTCTATTGCGTGTTTCCATGTACATCAACTAGTGGTTTCCCTTCAACTTGTTCCTGTAAAAATAAGTTAACCACTCGAATTACTAACTAATTTTTGTCTTCATGCTGTAATATTAATTTTAGATATTGTGATACAATCACCATTCGGTTATTTCAACAACAGAACCAAACCCTAAACAAAACATATCATTTCCACACCTCTCATCCGAATGACAAAAATATATAAACATTTCATGAGAATCCTAATAATATCATGAATGTTGTCAGCATTACTGTTGCAAATATATTATTGGCATCACTATTGCGAAGCAATTTATAGCCAGACGTAATATAATAAAACCAACTACTAACTCTCTAATAAAAAATCACAAATTCTACCAGACTCAAATGTCTGAGGCTTTCTTTCAGCTCACATCATGGGTGATACTAGATTTATCATTGTCATTTAATATATATATATATATATACACACACACACACACACACACACACACACGCACACAATATAATCAAACCTACTAATAATTAGTAATAAGAAATCACAAAGTCTATATACTCGAATATGTGAGGCCTTCTTTCAGTTCACAACCTGGTAATACTACACTTATCAGACAAATATATAGATATTCTAGATAAAAGTTTTCCATAAGTTAATATAGGCCAAGAGCAAGAAAACAATTTAAGAAAATAACTTAAATGTCAAGAAGATAGATGCATAGTATACATAAACATGTATGACTTGTAAAATTATTATATGTAGATTTTCACACCTTTTTATGCATGTATACAGTTACATGCATGGATGTATCAATGTAACACTCATTCATGTTATCATTGCACTCATACTGAGAATTTGACATATAAAATGTATCTCATAATAGGGCATGTAAAGTCCCAAAGTATCATGAATCATATGTAATCTTACCAGCTCATGACGCTTTCTTGCAAAGGCAAATGGACACACATTGTGTCTATTTTTTTGAGTTTGCTGCTTTCACTTTTCTTTTCACTAATTTTCTGCATATAAATTATAATAGTAAATAATTTTACTTAAATCATCTTAAATTCAATACATTATTACTAGGAATAAAGTTCAAACATAAGCAATATATAGTTGACATTGAAATATATACTTGACCTTTGTTCGAGAAAACCGAGTAGTTTCAATGTGAATAAGTATACATTAGAGAGTGGGAGAGAGTAGAGAATACACTCTTATAGTAACTGAAATTTGAGATGATTCAACAATTGATTTATGTAATATTTTGTAGGTAAACCTGACAGGTACCTTAATGTTTAAGAGTCCTCCTTACATAGAAAGGAATGTTCAATTAAAATAGAAAATAGAAATTTTAGGTTACAATTGAAGATTAGTTTTTACTATTATTTCATGAAAATTTTACCAAACTCTCAAACACGAAACTACGGAATTAGATCTAAATTTGATATGATTTTTCATCATATTTCTTTAAATGTCAGCAATTCGCCAACATCAACTACTAAATATTATCAAGCGTGTTGGGATCTTCATATAAAACAAATTCACACACGCATCTTAGTCCTCTTTGTTCAATAAAAAATCTATCACTACACAACCTTCACACATTAGTTTACACAACTTCAAAGAAGTGTTAGTTAACATGTTTCGTACAATGGCTAAAAGAGCGACACTGAGAGAATTTCAAAATAAAAAAGGTCTCATTAATAATTAAAACAATGCTAAAGAAATACCTGAACCTCCTCTAGATCCCACTAGTTTAGAAAATCCTTTAAATGTGAGTCCAAAACTGAAGATCACTTCCTCATATCTTTATTTTTGGGACTAGTGTAATATTTTTCTTTTACTCTAGTTTTATGAGTATGCCAAAGAACTCTAACTGATTACAACACATACTATTTACCTTCCTATGCTATTATGAACTTTTGCAACATAGGAATGAGTTGACTGAAATTAAGACATAGATTTCACAAATGAACTGGATTAAAGTAATGGAAAAATACGCTAAAGTACATAATGTAGTTCATAAAAATTATAATGACCAACTCCCAAAAAATATATACCTTCACATAGTCCCAAATCTTTGTCAAGAACTAGACATCAATCAAGCTCAATTAAGGGTGCAAGATTAGAATCTCGAACTAATGAACCTAAAAACCGTCTAAACTTGCCCGAGGTAGCCTTATCTAGCCCAATTGGCTGACCTGATCCATTCTAAATAATAGGCAACTGATTGTTTATTATCAACTCATGGACATCTTCGCACAAATTAGTTTCAGTGGAGCTATACAAATGAATAGAAAGAATATTAGCATATATTCTATGACAAAAATATATGCAATATTAATTTCATTGACTGCACTCCCATAAGCAAATAGAGAAAGTAGAAAACAAATAATGAACTCAACATTAAATAACTGACTCGTGAACCATAAATTCTCACCCTTGCCAGATTGATCATCTTGTGCTTGTACAGGAAGCAACTCATTTTTTTTTGTCTCTAATACATCATTTCCAATCTCTTTTGAATCTGCATCTTTCTCTCCTTAAGAAACATATTCATCTAAGCTTTCATAAGCTTTATTTTCTTTCACTACACCAAACCCAAAACCACAATGGTCACCAAATAATTGACCTTGTGAATAACTTACTTGTCGCTTGCTCTCCATTGGTTGGTCATGAGGCAAGTAATTCCCAACTTGAACAGGTTTCTTTGGAAACCCATCATAAAGATTATCTTGTACTCTTGGGTTCTTATTCATCCTAACATAAGTACCAAGTGATCCAAGTGAGATCAATACTTGCTTTGAGCATTTTTCTTAGAGGTGTTTCTCTCGACCTCTTTGTTTTGCTGAGTTGTTATGGGCCTCGGTCAGCCAAATCTTTCAATGGCTTATCAGTTGGAATGTTTTTTCGTTGACCGTTCATACTCTTTGTTTTTGTTTTTCTTATCCGAACACTCTTTCAACTTGATTAATATTCCTTGTCCATCAATCTTCTCATGTTGTATTATATTTTGTAAACTAATTTCTAATTGGTCTTTGTCTTTCCAATGTTGGTTAACATGTTTGACATCACGTCTTTACTAAACTTGCCATTTAAGAGGTAAGGAGTTGTGGTTTCTCTGAGCTATTGATAAGTTTTCCTCCTCTAGCCATTACCTGGAACGAATTATCACAATTAATAAAATAATCAAGTATTTAGTAAATATACTAAAAAGGAAAAAATGTAATCTTCATTGAATAAAAGCTCAAGTCTTCTACTATTTGGCACACCCCCATTGTAGTTTTCTTCATTTTTGACTCATCTTATTCAACTTCATCACAAAGGTTGTACTCGTTATCTGTTGAATCATTCTTAGAGTTGATTTTCTTTTCTCGTGCTTATTTTGTTCCTTAATAAAACATGTTACTCCATAAGCCAGGGTTTTAATCCACAAATATTCCATCCTCCTATTTTCTTTTATGTTTCTCAACCATTACATCTCATAATCTGTCATCTTAAACTATAGTGAAAAGAAATTAGGTAAAGGTTGGGAAAAGAAACACTACAACTAACAATGAGAACTACATATTCTCAACTAAAACTATCAAATAACAATCAAATATTAACAATTTAACTACAATTAAAAATTAACAATGAACGAATTCAGAATCTTAAAGAAAAAAATTAACTTACTGCCAAGCTCCTTTTTTTTCTTTGTTCAATAAAACATCTATATAATCTCCACTACCACTAACAACTAACAATCAAATTAAATAAAACTAAGAGTTAACGACTAACAATTCCAGATTTTAAAAATAAATCTAAATAATATATAAAAGCTGGATTGTAAGCCACAAAAGGCAACTTCTCACAAAAAATCAGTTTCTAATTCTGGAAACTAATTTATTTAGTTAATTAATTAATTAGTTTAATTTTTCTTATTTATTTGGTATTGTATCCATTTATTATTGTGTCCAGGACCACATGCATCTAAGTAATAATTATTTACCATCATTGTGGAGTGCACATGAATTTTGACTGACTATTTTGCTCAAAAACGAAACAAACGATTCTACTATCTCTCCAGAATTTTGACCTATATGTTAAACCCTTAGAAAGAAACATATAATAAACATATTGTTAGTTAAACCCATATAACAAAATAAAGATACGAGAATTATTCTATAATGCTAATAATTCGTAATTCGGGTTTTATTTTTCTAGTTCTAATGAACACGGGTGCTACTACTAATACTAATAATAAATACTTACTTCAAAATAATTAAATAAGTACTAAATACGTCTAAAAAGTACGGATTGGGCATTTGAATCCAAAAAAATCATCTAAGATGCATCATTTTGGGTTGTTTTGTTGACTTATCTAAAAAATAAAATAAAAAAATGTATCTTGAGATACTTTTAAGTAATACTTCAAATTAGTCTTTCCAAAATAAAAATATTTATGAGATTTTATTATATAACAATTAAAAAGAAAATAGGTAAGTGCAAAATTAAAAAAAGTAATTAATTTACATAAAAATTATTCATTATGCATGTAAAATTATTTTTTACCTACCAATCTGGAGCAAACTGGTCCTCGTATTATTATTATTATTATTATTATTATTATTATTATTATTATTATTTCCTAGTATTCGGTCTGTGCAATATTTAAGAATTATTTTGTTTTCAAAAAATATGCAGAGTTAAATAAAATTCGAACCCAAATTATTCACAATTGAACAGGATAATAATCTTATCGTGCATTTTGAGTTTTTTTCAATTACAATGTTAGTTGTTGAACTTGAAGTCTCTCTCTCACTATAAGTCCCTTGGAATTTGTAACTCTTGAACATTAAAATACAACTAACAGTGTTATTATTATTATTTTTTTATATGAAGAAGAAGTCATACACGCGATTAAGGAGATCTATAGAAATTTTACGGGGATTTTCGATTTGTTTGTAGTTGCTTGGTATTTCTATTTTTTTTTTTTATTTGACCTTTTTCTTGAGTTTATGCAAGTCAATTCATACCTGAGTCTACCCCACGACAACGCATACATTTCCAATTCTTATGGAAATGGGGGCAACATTTCTAACATGGGTGGGCATGATGCAAACCATGTTGGGAATGGGGTGATTTATAGTGGCTTTAGCAACGTGGGAGGGCATGGAGCAAACCACGTTGCCAATAGTGTTTAAGGCAATGGTCAACCCAACATGGAAGGGCATGGTGCAAACCATGTTGGGTATAGTGGCTTCACGAGTATGAATAGTCCATATGGTGGGTGTGATGCTCTTTTTCTCCACCACCAACTCATAATCCTCTTTTTCATCCTAGAAAACGCATTCAACAAGATTTTAGTTATGACTATTCAAATGCGGGTGTTGCTCTTCACGTGGGCCCATCTCGTCTGCCTATCCAGTTGATTGATCCTACCCCACCTTTCGATCTGAATCTCTTGGTCATTATACGACAAACGTATTCTTCTCCCGTTACGTCGGCCTCATTCGATTCTAGGTTCAATGTTCATGAGACTATGACCGATGGGATAAACACTAACATGGAGGAACTAGCAAGCGATGTCAATATGCTAAATCAAGCTAATGAGGAAGAAAAATTGCCAAGCCAACCTTCGCATCCTCATGTGGTCACGGCCCTTTGAAGTGGTGTGGTGGTTGATAATACGGTTGTCCCATCATCCGACGAGGAAGGGGTTTCTATTCCGAGTGTTTTTACTCCTCTTGAGTCCACCCCCATGGGCCCCACTTTGGCAAAGGCACTTCCCGATGGACTACACAAGTCTTCGAACCCATTCAAGGCACCAACCTCTAAATCCTGTATGCCTTCTCCACCATGCATTTCTTATGAGGATTGCTTACATATGGATGTGATCCAAGAGTTGGTCGAACAAGCTTATATGGAGAAAAAGAGCATCGAGGAAAAGTTTGAACCGGGGGCAAAAAAACATTAAAATCATAGAAGAAAAGTGCATTATAGAAGAATCGAGAGTTTCTTTTTTTGTTCGGAAAATATAATCAGACAATGAATAGTGTGTTAAAGGTTGTGGTGAGGGTAATGATACCCGTGTTCTTAACGACGAGTTGTGCTTCAATGTGTTTATGGTTTGTGTGAGAAGAATTATTTATGTGTCGTTGAGGACAATGACGAAACTTTAGTGGGGGAGGTGGAGATTATTGATGATAAGAGTGAAAAGATTGAAGATTATCTTGAGAGGATCGTTGAGTTATTCGAATTAGCCCCCAATAAGGTCGATATGAGGCACAAGCCCGAACCTAAGCCTCCTCCATCTCACCTCAAGTATGTCTGTTTGGAGGAAGAGGAGAGCAAACCGGTTATTATCTTTGCCAATTCGAATCGAGAAGAAGAGGAGAGGTCGATTGAAGTGTGTAAAGCTCATATGGGTGCTATTGGTTGGATTTTTGGAGACATTAAGGGAATTAGACCTTCAACTTGCATACATAAGATCGTTTTGGAGAATGGTGTCGAACCCTCTCGAGAATACCAAATGCGTTCGAATCCCAAAGATCAAGCCATGACGACTTGTTCTTGCCCGTTTGGAACGCTTGCTTCTTGTCGAATGCCATTCGAGCTATGTAAGGCCCGGAAATGTTTCAAAGATTAGATCCTTCGATAAGGAAGTTATTGCTTTAGTGGATCCTCCCATCTCAACTTCCCCATGAGCAAGAAGGGATTTTGTCAAGCAAATGACGTAAAACAAGCGCTTCTTGGGAGGCAACCAATGTTGTTTTCATTTATTTCTTTTATTTTTACATTTCTTTCTTTCTTACTTTCTTATTATATAAATATCCAAAAATATTCAAAAAAAATTAAAGAAATTAAAAAAATTGTGTTGTCTTTTGGTTCTTGTAGCCCTTGGTCTTTTGTTTTTATTTTGATTTATGTGCATATTTTCTTGTGTTTTTGATTTTATGTGATTTTCTTTTATAGAGTTTTGTTTTTCAACTTCAACTTTGGTCGTTTTGATAAGTTGGTAGCGTTCATGAAGCCGGAAGAAATAAGCCATGCTCGATTTTTGCTTGGGTTGCTTGGATGCCTAAGTTGACCCCACCGAGCTCTACCCAAACTCTCTCGATTAAGGAAGCTTCTATCTCACTCTCATTTTACTTGATTTTCATTAAAATGTAATAAGGTCATTGCATGGTCTAAGTGTGGGGTGGGTAGATAGTTAGGGTCCGGGTTTTACAAAGTATAATTTGTCTTTCTTAACTCGAGCCTTGGCGAAGAGACGCATTCTTAGCGAAGTGACGCTGACTAATTGCGCATATATATGGTTGAGTCGTTTTTGTGTCTTGTTTGTGTATATTACATTGTTGAGTAATCACCAAATGCTTAGAAGTTTGAATAGTTTACTTGTCGGGTTCTTACATGTTTATGCCCTCTTGTGTGAGGAGTTGAATTTTGTGCTTCGTCCAAAATCCACCTATATATATATATATATGCTCAACATTTACTCGTGAAAAGATTGCAAAGTTCTAAAAGCTCTCCTGACTTTGTTTTCCGAAACCCGGTGCAAACTAGTGAGTAGCCTTGTGTGAATCATCGGTTTTGCTTGCTTTTTTTATGGAAATTGCATTGAGGAGGCTTGATTTTGTTCGTACATGATTGAATTTGGAAATGACCTTGAGTCACATATATCACCCTTATTCCTGTCATATTTAAATATATAAGTTAATTAATAATACCAAATGATCCCCCTTGAGCCTATGCCCTATTTCTTGTTAGCCGAGCTCAATTTTAGCTCTTATATCTTTATATTATGAGATGGGAGTGTGTGTTGTTAGTTGGCTAGGAATGTGTGGGAAATCAATTGTGGGTTTTGGGTTTTGAGTTTCTTATATAAGAAAAAAAAGGGGAAAAGAACAAACTCCAACGCAAATTATGAAAAGTGATAAAGCGTGCGTTGAAGCGAAAAGCCTAATGATTAAAAAGGCTAAGTTTAGTAAAAAGAAGCGAATTCAAGAAGCTTCTAAGTGTTGTGAAATAAAAGTCGGAAAGTGTGTGAGTGTACGAAAGGGTTTCAAATGAAAGTTTGATAATTTGGGAAGGATGAAGCGATCATAAGGTTTGGGTTCAAGAAGTTAGGGTTTCGTGTGTTATTGATCACGTTTAATTGTGTGTTAGCTACTATATCCATATATTCCATACCTTACTAAAGAGCCAATATTACAACCCTAAAGACCTCTTTCAATTCTTATTTGGTCATGTACAATGGGTGATATTGAGTTTTTGATTTGTGAAATCTTAACAAGGTGCATGCATTGTGATAAAATCAAAAAGATTGGTTACCAAGAATAGGGGTACTAACCTCAAATCGAGATCAGAAACCTAAAATACTTTCCAGTTACGTCACAAAGATCTGGTTGATCTCGAAGAAGCCTCCTGGCTACCTAACCGATCCTGCAAAATAACGCCCTCAGCCAAGGCGGTGGACGGCCCCGACGAAGGTCCTCCGATGCTTAAGTCAGAAAGTGTGAGACATATTTCGAGTTCCCAAAATAGGATTAATCAACTTAAAATAAAGAGAGGTGTGCACCCCTTTTATATAGATAAGAGAAGTGTCCTCCAAGTTAGGGTTACCTTCTCCCACTATAATTCCATAAATACCATAACCGACTTAGATTCAGGATTTCTCTTGTATGCTAAGTTCCCCTAAATAATGAATCTCTTGCTTAAATTACTAGAATAGGCATGGGCCTGTGATTCTTTAAATATAATTCGCCGTGACCCCACAATACAATCCATATTGGCCCATTCGGGCCTAATATTTACAAAGCCCATAACCGAGCAACCAGATAACGCCGAGCTAACAAAATCATAAGAGGTCGCGATCTTATATGAGAACTCATCCTCATACTCTAGGTCGCTACTCTTAAAACCAGCTCGCCCACCTGTTAGAAGAAATGCTCCTCCCGAGAAATTAGGTCGCTTACCATAAACACCAGCATGAATATTTAGTGTCGTATCACATTGTCCGGTTTGAGCGTATACACGTCCCATATAAAATAAACACTTGAGCGAATTGAGTGAACACCCTCGAAATTCCATTCGAGCGGAAGTCATCGATTTGGTTTTCATTTTAGAAAGAGTAATACGAGCAATGCTTGGTGATAACGAGTTTATGTTGATACTTTTATCATTCTAATAAGGATAAGCACAATGATTTTTCTTTTTGGCATAATGTTCAGAGCATGTACATTCTCGATTCTTTTTGTTGTTTGAGAACGAACAAACCAATAAGTGTGGGGTGGTTGTTTTGCATGTAGTTGTGGTATTTTTATCATGTTTTTAATTAGGTTTTTGTGTCGTTTTTAGTTGTTTTGAGTCGAGTTTATTTAGGTTGTTAGGTTGTTTTCTTGTTGTAATGTTTTTAGACTTAAGTATACGATGTTGGAGATGTTTGTGTGACTTTTGGGTTTTAAGTTCAAATTTCTTGTTCCGTAGGTGGCTTAAAGAGTTAGACTCGCCCGATGGACATTCTGGAATGGAAAACGAGAAAAACCAAGGCGAAAGTAGCCCGAATCGACTGCAAAATCAACTGACAAATCGACTTGAAGAGTCCCGAATCGACTTAAAGCGGGCCAAATTGACTGAACAACAGAGACTAAAACGTAGCTGCAAAAGGGCAGTCGATCGACTGCATCGGAAGCTTCAGGATTTTTAGCGTTTTTAACGATTTCGCCCCTACAAACAACTATATAAACTCCACATCTTGCCCCCAAGAAGGAATCCACTCTCCTCCCAACTCTTGCATGTGCTTAGGATTTATTTTCTATCTCTAGGTTTTAGATTTAATTTCTCTCTGTAGTTTTTAGATTTAAATTCAAGCTTTCGTTGAGTTTGTAAGCTCAAGAAGAACTCAAGACATCACTTAGATTTTATTTTGATTATAATTTCATTCAAACTTTTGGATTCTCTTTCTTAATTAAAGTAAGTTTTTCATTATTTTCTTCCTTGTTCTTCAATTTCAAGCTTGTTCTTCAATTTATGCATTTTGCCTTAACTCTTAGATTTATTGTTGGATTTTTGATTTGGTTTATGGAATTTAGGTGAGTGACACACCTTGATCATAGATAGTGTCCTTGATCGTTTTTATTTTAAGTATTTCATATGCTTTATTTTAGTTTTTATTTTCATGCATGGTTTTATGTTGAATTCTAGATTTACTCTTCGTTTCTAGTTATTTCTCGTAAAGTTTTTAATTTTCACGTCAACTTTTATTCCTCTTTCTATTGGTGCTTTCAATATTTGTTAATTTGTATTTTTTCAAAATTTCATGATCATGAATGCATAGTTGTACTTTAGGTTTTAATGCTTGTACCTTGTTATTTCTTTGCTTTTACCTGCATATTTTGATTATTACTTGCGATTTCAATATGGCACACGCATGAGGCATCTGAAATACTTGCATTTACATTCATAGTTCGTCAATTTCTTAGTTTATTTTCGTAATTTTCTATTTATTTTCATTTTCCTTTTAATTTCAAAAGCTAAAAACACATTGATCCCTACAAACAATCGAATTCCGATACCAAGCCATGAACCCCTTTTCTTATTCACCACCACTAAAAATCTACAAATTTGTATAAATCCAAGGGAAACAACGACAAAAACAACATTATATTGAATATAATTTAAAAAAAAAGTAGTAAAAAGAAAGTACTGCTTAGATTTTCTGCGTATGTTCTTTTATTATTATCTATCTAATATGACGGATTATGATTAAGTAATAACATGAAACTAGATTTTTTTATTTACAAAACTAAAGTTTAATACATTTATTTCCAACCAAAATGATAGTGCTTGTATTTTCTGTGTTTTTACATATTTTAATATGAGTTATATTGAAATTGTATTGATGAATTGTATGTTTTTATTTATACTTAGTTTTACTATAGTTTGTTACAAATATTTTGTATATAGTAGTTCTCTTATAAGTGTAATCATTTTTATAACTGTCTTTAGTGCAATATTAATTGGAATGATTTTAGGCTGTGGGCCTCTGATGTGATTGGGTTAATAATTTGTAATTTAATAATTTGTAATTTAATGCTAATTTTGAGTGTAATATATTTTTTTAAAGGAGTGTATGCTTTTATGTGCACTAATCTAGAAAGAGAAAGATGAATTTCTGTCTTTTAAACATAAAATGTAGGAAGAGAACAATTCAATAGTATTATAAACACATCTCAATTACTCATAATATGTCATAAACAATTATATAGTACTCGGATTGTCACTCCATTGGTGTTGACATGAAAATTTCAATTTTTATCTCAAAGTCCAAATAATTTTCTGTATTGTATGAGTAACTCGTGATATTTTATAAAGAAACATGCATTTAATCAAAAAAAAATAAAAAATTAAAAGAGCATTATATAGTATTTGTTAGATTTTGTGTAATCAAACGTTTACCTGGTCAACCTTCTCAACATTATTTAATTTACATATAGTATCTCTAATAACATAATGCTAATAACAATTTAGTTATCAAATGTAAATAAATATTAAGTCAATTACCACATTTATAATTCACTTAAATAAGCATTAATAAATTAATTAGTCCAAACATAGCTTAAAACAATCCATAAGAAATGTTTGACAGTCCAAAAGATTATAAAAGTTTTACATATGCATTAGTGTGTAAATCATTTACTTTTATGTAATTATATACAAATATGAGATACAAAACAAATTTATATTTTAGTGAACAATTCTATAAACAAAACTACTTAATTTATAAAATATGTAGGTTTACAATAACAAAATAATCATCAAAAGTACGATATGCAATAAGATATAATGTATATGATTTTTAAGGAATTACAAATTATCTAATAAATTTTTAGCTTATTTAATTGGACATAGGAAAATAAATATTCACATTTTAGACTGAACCCAAAATATTAAATGACAAATATATGAAATCTTTGTTATCAATGATTTCATATTTAAGTTTTTTGTTCCTGTATTTTATAGGCTTCAAGATCTATATAACCAACATCATTTGCATATATTAAATATTAGTACATTCTAGCCCATTCGCATAAAAAAAATATTTAGTCGATATTTATTTAACTTCATAGTTTAGTGTTTTAATTTTAGTTTATTACAATTCTAATCTAAATATTCCTTCTATAAAATTTATGCATTGCACAGGTGAAATACTAGTAAATAAAAATATGAGTTTATTGTCAAGCTGTGTATTTTATTTAATTTTTTTTTTTTTATAAATCTAATATTCTCCGGTACAACTAAAAACCAAAAACTAACGGAAAAAAAAAGGTCAGACCAATACTTGTAACATGTAACTGAAGAGAAAGAGGGGCAACCGGTACTAGAATCTCAAGACAAGTTCATCATTCATTTTAACTAAGTACCAAGTGGATCAAAGCAACTTCAAGATATATAAATTCATATATATTAGTGATTTTTCTATCAATTGATGAAGAAGTTATACAATAGCAAATAACTAGTAAGAAAATTAACCATTAACCTTATTACTTGCTCAAATTTCTCCACACACTAGTGCAGAAACTGCATTTTAGAACAGAACATCCTACTGCATCCAAAAGGGTAATTAAAATACGGTTTGGATTAAACTTTCTACAATATTTGAAATTATTGTTTTGGATAGATGATTTTCCAGAATGGTTTTACAATACCGTTATGTAAAGTAGACATTCGAGAACGGTTATGGGAAAACCGTTCTGGATTATGAGTCGATCCAGAACGGTATTTGAAAAATATTCTGGAATGTGTAAATTCCAGAACGGTTTTTTTAAAACCGTTCTAGAAAGTCTTTTCGAAATTTAATACCGCGTGAATTAAATTTTTTGCCGCTCATATTTTTCCTTTCCAGAATGGTATTTCTAAAATCGTTCTGAATTGACGTACATTCCAGAATGGTATTTTAATACCGTTCTGGAGTGTACGTCAATCAAGAACGATTTTTTATTATTTTGTTTGCTAGAATATATTATTTTGTACCGCCCATATATTTTATTATTTTGTTTGCGGCATGAGATCTTGTTAGAGTTTTTCTGGGTGGGTTGAAAATTTAGGGGAAGAAAGGATAGGAATGGGATTTGGGAGGTTGTGGGAGGAGATTAGGGGAGCGGGTCTCATTTCTTGATTAGTTGCTAGTTCTAGGGATTGTACTTTTTTGGCTGTGATAACACATTGCGGTGATGGTCTCGTCTTATATAATCAAGAGTGCAACACTATCCATTTCTCCATTTTTGTTGCTTCTGAGTGCACTAACGGAGAGCCCAGCGGCAACGGTGGCGAGCACAACTCCGGCGGGTTCAGTGCCTTCGAGCACCAAGGAGTCCATTCCACAAGTATGTTTTAATTTAGGGTTAGTTGTATTTCTTAACTGGATTCACTATGCTCGTGTGCAATTAAATTTTGTCAATATCTTGTCTTTCCACACAATTCTTTTTATTATTATTATTATTATTATTATTATTGTTGTTGTTGTTGTTGTTGTTGTTGTTGTTATTGTTGTTGTTTTTGTTGTTGTTGTTGTTATCATTATTATTATTATCCCATCGGTTATTGGCTTGATGCAAGCACTTACAGTGCTGTAAGTAATTTTTATTTTCTTTTTATCTATATAAGTAACCTCAAATTTCGGACATTATTTTATTTTATTTTTTTAAGTTTTCCAGAGATCTAAGCTTTAATATGTTGAGTGGAACGTCCCGGCAATTCTCAGAAATTTAACTTATACCGAGAAATTATAAGTATTGCGAGTGTGATTTAGAGCCCCTCGCTTTTCCATATTGATTAAAAACCAATTTGATAGGACGGCTAAAAATAGTTTTTCTTTTATCACCAATTTAATAATATTTTTGAAGGTATCTGCATGGGAACAAGCTAACTGGATCGATTCCTGGTGAACTTGGAAATATGTCTAAGCTCCATTATCTGTATATTTCATTTCCACTATCTTATCCCCTTGTTAATAATGTTGTGCATATTATTATTTTGTTTTTTTGGCTCTTTTCAGGGAATTGAATGATAGTCTTATCACTGGTCATATTCCCTCGGAATTAGGGAGACTCACAAATTTTTTTAACTTGTATGTTTTTTCACCTCCTAAAATGAGTTTCTCATATTAATACTTATGAACCTGCCACTAATGTTTTTTTTTAAAATATTTTTTTATTGTATGAACAAAAATATATCCAACAACTACTTCGAGGGGTCTATACCAGATGATCTTAGCTCTTGTACAAACCTGAATAGCCCGTGAGCTTCTTATGCTTTTCAAGCATTCCTTTTCTTTTAAAATTTTAGCTTCTTTTTTTCAGATATATTATTCATATTACGGTTTGATCATAGAATTGTACACGGAAAAAAATTGAATGGGACTATTCCACCGTCATTTCAAAAACTTGTAAGCATGACATATATGTGAGTTTGATTTTATCTCACCATTTGTATGTTTTTTTCCTTCATTTACAAATTCTTCTAATTCTGATCACATTCGTTAGGAACTATCCTCCAACAATCTCAACGGCCGCATTCCAATTGAGCTACCGCGCATTGGTAATCTGGATACTTTATAATTGCTTAATTTTATGTTAATAAATTTTTTCTTTTGTTCGTATATTACTTAAATGATTCGAATAGTTTTATTTTTTTCTTGGTTGGAACAAGGACCTCTCAAATAATAGAGTAAGCGGTTATATGCCTTCCTCGATTGGTGACTTTGAACATCTCTTTAAATCGTGATTGCTTCTTATCTTGATTTTATTTGTGCATTTGTTTTCAAATATGCCTTCCTCGATTGGTGACTTGGAACATCTCCTTAAACCGTGATTGCTTCTTATCTTGATTTTATTTGTGCATTTTTTTTCTAGTTTTTTTTAATAAACTCACTTTCTTCAGCTATTTTAAAACAGGAATTTAAGTAACAATAATTTGACTGGGCTCATACCTACTGAGCTTGGTAACTTGAGAGGCGTTATGGAGATGTAAGAAAATAAGCTACATGTTGGATTTTTTATTTGTTTATTTTTTTAATTAATTGGCAATATTGTGACTTGCTCCTTGCGTGCAACGATGTTTCAAATAACAACCTATCAGGTTTAATTCCTCAGGAACTTGGTCAGCTTCAAAATGCATTCTTGCTGTAAGAACTCTGTTTATGAACATTGATATGTTATCGTCTTAAACTCAAGTTAAAGTAACAATTTAAATTTTGCGTAAAATTATCAGAAAGCTAGAAAATAACAGTGTCTGGTGATGTCGCTTCACATCTGCTTCAGTCTTACAGTGTTGTAAGTTCTCAGTTAAATTTTAATTATTAACTACTTTTCGTGAACTTGATCTCGTTGCAGGAATGTATCATACAACAATCTTGCTGGTTATATTCCTGCCGGAAATATTTTCTCAAGGTTTTCACCAAACAGGTGCACATTCCTTTTTAATAACCATCTTCATTTTTAGTTATTTATGATTTTATTTGAATATTATTATTATTATTATTATTATTATTGTTATTATTATTATTCCTTTCAGATTCTTAGGAAATCCCGGTCTTTGTGGATACTGGTCAAGTCTTCTTGCTATAAAAATCATCCAGTTGAGCAAGATGAGTTTTTAAGGCTGATTTCTGATTTGAATACCTTTTTTATATATGTTAGTTTGATGATTTTTTGTAATTTTTTTTCTCTACCTAGAGGGACCATCACAACTTGGAAGTTGGCTGTATGCTTAGTGATTATGTTTTTTTCTATTTCCTTTTGTTGCAGGTGTGGTTTCGTGTTAATGATATTTTGCCTGATGGGATGCAGAAGTCATTGCCTGATAGCCCTCCTAAAATGCTACAGCATAGTCCTGATGTGCATGCAGGTGGATAATGAAATTAGTGTCAAATTGTAGTTTTAGTAAGAACTCGAAATTTATAATTTGTCAACCCGTAAGTTGATTCGAACTGAAGAGTTCAAAGCATCTACTTAGAGATTGCGGTTCCCTTTGTTTTGATGGTCTCTTCTAATTACTTGCAGGCACGCTAAAGCCTTCTAACAAGTCTAATCCAATGCCTCGTAGAAGTCCGCCTCCTCCTCCCCATCTAAAGCACCTCGGAATGAGTCATCGGCCTCAAATAATTCAAGAACAAATGAAAGCACTGGTCTTTTAGGTGCTTTCTGGACCACTCAGCATGCGAAAAACTCAGAAGGCTGGGAGGACAAAACCAGGCCCAATTATGATGAAGATACGACTAACCAAAAAGCATCTGAAAACGAGAACTTCTGTCCCGTTTCTCATATGACTACCCAAAAGGAGCAAAATTTTCAACCTGCTCATGCTTAGAAGAATGCATAAGGCAGATCAGCCAATCGGCCAACTAATGGCCTGACCAAGGACATAAGTCTTCTTCCAGACAATTCGAACCACAATATTGTGAGATTACAACAGCCCAAACCAAAGGTCACACCAATCATTCACAAAGATACTTATAATGCTTTTATTGACGTATTCAATTCTACTTATCAGAGTCCTGGTGATAACCAACAGAAACCGGAGAAGGAAGAAACGTTGGAGGCTGGGGTGGAAAAGCTCAAGGACCAGCTTGCACACGTCAGTGCAGAGAAAGCTGAAATAACCTCCAGATACGAGAAACTCTCGGCCATTTGTAGGTCACGGAGGCAAGAGTTAAAAGACCTTAAGCTTGCTCTGGCTGCGAGAACTCCATCACCAAGCAGGGACGCTTCTAGAAACCTATCCTTTCCTGGAAACAATTCACCTACTAGTCAACCGGTATTATTTTTCCATTTTATTTTGTCATGTTTTACTTTGAATAATTACAAATACCACCCCTGAGTTTTAGCTTAATTACGAAATACTCCAGTATCCTTCAACCCCTACCCCCACAGAGGGTGCAATTTGCTAATAGAGACAAATGCCAATGGTGTATTTGGAATTTTGAAAGTTAAATCTATAACTCGACATATTTCTGCTAGAGAAAATGGTCTTCTTTTAAAGGAAAATGAATGAGTTTTGCAAATGTGATTCGATATGAGATGGAAATGTAATGGTGATGTGATGTAGTAATAGAAAAATAATGATAAAATATGACTGGTAGTTATAAATATGTGAACGGGAGAACAGTGAGATTTTTGGCAAAATGTGCTATAACGGTTTTGGTAGTTTAGAAAATTTTGTGGCGTCTTGATGTGGTCCGTGAGAGAAAAAACAAGAGCAAGTGAATAGTGTATTTCTTGACAATTTTGATAGACAATCACATTTTGGTTTTTTTTTTTTCCATCGCTTCCTAGTTGTTATCTCTCTCTCTCTCCCGTTAATGAGCTTTTAGTTTTTTTGTTTTTTGGTAGCTCACTCTTGCTTGTTTCATGTTATTATTATATCTTTAAAACAGAATGAGAAGATTGATGGAACCGTTTGGGAACTCCAACGGGGATTCTTTGACCGATGATCTCCGAGCCCGGATTCTAAATAGTGCCAGGCTTTTGCTGATAATCCCAAGCCACAAACCGCACCAACCAACACTGCTCTTAAATCTGTTAGATCTAAAAATGGTCAGCAAAATAATCAGGCTGCCGAAGGTACCAATACTTGGGGGTTTGGCAGCAATATTGTGGGGGTTTGAAGACTTGATTTGTCATTCGGAGCACGGCTTTCTTGGACAGCTACAGGACAAAAGGCTTGTAAGTCTTGTTAAATACTATCATTTGATGAACTCGTAATTGTGAAATAAATTATTTTTAGCAGTAATTCCCATAGGTCTCATTTGGGTATAATTTGTCCAGTGTGTAGTTATACACTTACCATCCCGACACTGCTGCTCTCAGTTTCGAACAAATCGCATCATCTTATTGGAATGCTCTTCCCTGGTGTAAGCCATTGATATCTATATTTTTGAACTCATATCGGTATTTCAACATCATTATATTCTTGTACATTCCTAAACATGGTTTTAGTTTTAGTTTTAGTTTTAGTTTCCTGTGTCTTAGATTTTATAGAATTTTTGGTGTATTTTTTGGTGATATAATTAATATAATCACAATATTTATTATTAGTGATTTTGGTGTATTCCTGCTTTCATTTTTTTTTTAATTTTCTTTAAAACCGTTCTAGAAAATAGAATTTTCAGAACGGATTTTTGAAAATTCGTTCTAGAATGTTATAATTTCCATTCATTTCATTTTTTTAAATTTTTTTAACTTTCTAGAAGGTAACTATTGTAAAACCGTTTTAGAAAATAAACTTTTCAGAATGGATTTTTGAAAATCCGTTGTAGAATGTTACACTTTCCAGAATGTCTTTACTAAAATCCGTTGTAGAAGAAGAAGAACATTATTAGTTCTTAATAAAGGGGTGATCTTTGAACATGCACGTACTATAAATTCCATAGGATGTGCCATTTTTCAGATTCAGAAACGCAATGACTACTTATTTTCTTACAGTGCCTCATCAATGGTCATCATAGGTGTGCCATTTTTCATTTTCACCTGATCATTCATTTTGTTTCCCTTTTTATTTTGTTACTTCTTTTTTTTTTCCTTTTCCTTTTTCTTTTTTCTTTTTTTTTATAAGAGTTCACCCAGAAAGAGGTGGTACATAGGACCAGTTAGACGTGTTCAGACGGTTCGAACCGCTGGTTCACGGTTCGAGCTGGAATGCGACTCAGTCGATCGACTGAGGAGCATTTGATCGACTGCTTCGCCCAAGATTGCCAAACCTTCTGTAATCCATTCGATTCGGAGAGATCTAGTCGATCGACTGGTCAATCAGTCGATTGACTGAAAACCAATCGATCGACTGCTTCGCCCAAAATTGCCAAACCTTCTGTAATCCAGTCGACTGGTCAATCAGTCGATCGACTGAAAGCCAGTCGATCGACTACTTCGCACAAAATTGTCAAACCTTCTGTACTCAGGTCGATTCGGAGAGATCTAGTCGATCAACTGGTTCGACTGAAAGCTAGTCGATCGACTGGTTCGACTTCTCCGGCTCGGTTTTCTCATTTCTGCTATAGCTGTCTGCCGGTTGTCGCTCCTCGTTTGTATTTACCTCTTCTATCTATTACAATAGATGGATCGAAGTTGGATGAATGCAAGCCGCTTAAGCAAGGAATATGAAGATGGAGTGGAATTTTTTATAAAATTTGCTAAAGTCAATAAATTAGAATCTAATGACAAGTTTTTGTGTCCTTGTATCAACTGTTCTAATGGGAGACGACATGAAGCCCCTAAGATCAAGGAACATCTTCTGTGTGATGGAATAAACAAGGATTATACGATGTGGACATGGCATGGCGAAGTGTTCAACATTCCAGCCGAGATGACTAAGCAAGCCTATGGCCAATGCACTCGTGGAGATGTTGATGATCGAATTCAGGACGAGGACAAACTTGAGGACATGATACGTGATGTTGGTCAATAATCCTTTCAGGAAGCACATGTGCATGATATTTTGAAGAGTGATTCAGAGAATCCTTTATTCCCTAAGTGTAAAAACTTCACACGCTTGTCAGCCACGTTAACACTAGTCAATATTAAGGCACGCAATGGGTGGAGTGACAAAAGTTTCACTGAATTGCTTTAGCAGTTGAAAATGATGTTTCCAGAAGATAACACTTTGCCAAGCCGCCACTACGAGGAAAAGAAGATATTATGTCTGATGGGTTTGGATTACAAGAAGATACACGCATGTCGTAATGATTGTATATGTTTCAACCCAAAATATGACCGACGTCAAGAACAACGCCTGGAACCTTGAACACCCTCTTTGATTTGCACATAGAAACACATTAGAAAGGACCACCGGTGGTTTTCCGGTGGAAACTTCTTCGATGCTTAAGTCAGTAAAGCGTATGAGGTTTCTCTTAGCAAGCAAAGAAGGATAGTACAAAGAATGACATACCTCTCTCAACCTTGGGGATGAGATATTTATAGTTTCTCCTAGCGGGGACCCCAGTCGGGATCTCAGGAGCACACGCCGCGAATCACGGGCCGTTACGTAACTAATTCTGACAAGTGGTCCCACTTGTCTCTTTGATGGGAATCCGGAAAATAGGTCTTCCCCGTTCCAGGTCTTCCTCTATACCACCTCAATATCAATATCGGACTGGACCCTAGTCAGGTCTTCCCTGTTCCCTGTTCAAGGTTTATATTGCCTCGGTATCAGCATTAGTTCCGACTCTAGCCCCAGGGTCTTCTGGCAGAGCACTTTCGTCAGCTCGGTGTTATCCCCGGGCTATAGTGATCTCTCTTTAAAATGGTCAGGTCATGAGAAATCCCGGGCTGTGACCACCCTTTCTTGATGTCCTATTTGCCCCATGAGGCCTAATCAGACCTTCCTTGAGACCGAGCTGTTCTCACTGTATCTCTTTTTATTTCAATTATCTCTTAATCAGGTCTAACCCAATTTAAGTCTGACCTCTATATTGCCATATCAACTCCTCCCCCCGCAAGTGATTGGGTTTGAGCTGACTTTTTCCTGAGGTTCCCTTAATTTAATAAGGTCCCACACTTTTATTACTTCTCGTACTTGAACGGGTCCCTAGAAATTTGCCTGACAACCAGGCCTAATTATTGGCATTAGTGGTGTCGGTCCACATTCCCAGATGGTTACCATTCCCACACGCCCTCCAAGTACTGACACATCAGCCCTAGTCTAGGATGGTTGATGCTCCAGCTCACCACCTAGGGCACTGTTCACCTGCCCATATTAAATGCGGAGATCCCATCAAATCCCGCCTTTATCGATTCCCGTTCTTTTTGAATTTATCTATTCCTCTTTTATTCCCGCTGAATTCTCATTTCTCATTTCTCAAAATCTTCCAAGTCTCTTTCTTTTTCTCTTTGAATTTCCAATGGTCCTTTCTAATTCAAATTTCCCAGCTTGACTTTTCCGGCAAACTTTACAAACCAGGTATCTCTCTCAGCCCTCAGTCTCTTTTAATTTTCCTATAATGGCATCATCTTCTAATACTCCCCCTATTAACTCTTCTCCTTCGCCGTCTGCCACTCCGGCGGCAGCGGTATTTTCTTCCTCCTCGTTTTCGGACCCTCTTGCTACGGCGAGAGTATCTTCTTCCCCATCTAGTGCTCCAGCAGTGGGATCCAATTCCTTATCCCTTTCTTCCTCGGCAGCCGCGGCGGCGGCGGCCGTTTCCTATTCCTCTGGCGGCCTGGAATATCCCCCTACCGTCGCCAACCACCCCAAGGTCACGTCCATATTGAGTAAAAGGACCGTGGAGGAAATCAATTATAAACATAAAATCTCCGACCCTTATGACCCCTATTGCCCTCCGGCGGGTATTCTAGCATGTCAATCGCCGGCAGGCTGGTTAACCTTTTATCAAGACCAGTTCCAAGTGGGTCTACGCCTCCCCATGCACCCTTTAATGCTAGAAATAGCCAAAATATACTAGATACCTATTTTCCAATTCACCCCTAATTCCTTCTGTATCATGGTTTGTTACAGTTTGGCCATGCGCTAAGTTGGCCTAGACCCTTCCGCTCAACCCTTTTTCCAGCTCTTCCAAGCGAAGAGCACTTTTCTGGGCTATTTTTACTTGACAGCCAGACCCGGAGTTCACTTTTTGTTTAAACTCCCTACCTCCAACAAGGATTGGAGGAAATAATTATTTTTTGTTTATTGTAGTGAGGACTGGGGTTTTAATCCTAAGCCCATTGAGGGGCTACCTTCGTATCCACCTCTATCCTCTACCAACAGGTTTGTCCGTATAAAAAAGATCATTTCTACCTTGAATGAGAATCCTCTCCACGTGACTGACCTTCTCCTTCCCTTTGTCTTGGACTTTTTCAACGATTGGTCAGAAACAGCCCCTTTGACCAAAGAAATTTGTATAGTTTCTTTTCTTCTAGGTTTTTTTTGCTTGTTTATTTTATCCTTACCCCTTTTTTCTTCTATTTTCAGCCAGGATGATGCGCGAAATGATCGAGGTGGCCAAAAATAAAGCGGGCGGAGCCTCAAGGTCTACCGAGCATGGAGCAGGCCCTTCTTCTTCTATGCCAGCACAAGATTCTCTTCCGGAGAGCAGCTCCAATCCTGCCCAACTGCCTCCTCGACCTGCTCTTACCAGGCCCTCTTCCTCCGACTCTGAGGAAGATACACTTCCTCTTTCTAAGAGGTCGCGCACAACCTCTAGCAGCCGTGCTCTCGTGGCCCCCACTTTACCTCACGACACTCTTCCCCCCATTACTCGCAGCGGTCTACCTCTGATTAATTCCATTCCCAACTGCTCGGGAGAGATTGCCGTCCAATATGTGCTCCGACAAATGCTGCCCGCAGACCAATCGGGCTTGGGAAAAATGACCGATCGGCAATTACTGGAGTCCTGGTGCCAAGATGAAGCACGGGTAAATTCCTCGCTTTCATACCTGTGGCGTGTCTTTTGCTCAAGTGTTAACTTCTCTTTGCCTTTGTTGATCAGGCTTCCTCCAAAAAGGCTCTCCTGGCCTCTCGCATCACCAGATCGCCTATCCAGTTTGATGTGGTCAAGGAAAACAAGGAGCACGCCGTTAAGATGGAGCGTATCAGGACTCTTGCCAAGGAAAGAGGAGTAAAACTGAAGAGGCAAGAGGAAGATCTAGGAGAGCTGAGAGAGAAGCTCAAGAAGGCGAAGGCAAAAACTGCAGAGATGGGCAAGGCCCAGGCGAAGATGATCGAGACTGCTCGCGCCGAAGCAAGAGATGAAGCACTGGCGGAGGCTCGCAGTCTGGCGGATGAGGCCCTGGTCAAGGCCAAGGTGGAGTGGAAGATGGAGTTTCTAGGCTTCGAGGAGGGCCTCAAGTTAGTTCAACTGGCCAGAGAGGAGACCAGGAAAGATTTCTTAGGGTCCAAAGAGCTCTACTCATTGCTCGTCCATGAGGCCATGAGCTATTACTACTTTGCTTTGGACGAGCAAGCTAAGTGGAGTGCAGCCAACGCGGCCGATCCCAATGCTATCTTCGACCGGGATCTTCCACTGCAGACTCCTCCCGATCCCACCTCTTTTGTCTATGCCAAGGAGCAAGACCGCTTGCGTCTTGCTGAGGCCGCGGAGATTGCTGAGCACGTATTTTCTCTCTTCCGCTCTCCTCCTACATTGTCTCATCCAGACCAGGATCTTACCTTGATCGTCCTGGACTCTTCTCCATCCCCAACCTTCGCTGGTCTGGGTGAGTTACCTGGAGGAGCTTCCCCTGGTGCCTTGGTTGAGGATGCAATAGAGCAGTTTGCCACAGAGCTGGATGCTGAGCCTTAGCCTCTTATGCCTTTCTTTTTCGAGTGAACAAACCTGATGTTGTTGCCTGTGTGGCTGGTCTGACATTTGATATACATTGAAATTTGTATTACGACTTTTGGATTAATGATAATCTCTATTTTTGTCTCGTTGTGGATTTTGAGTTCCTAGGGTTTCCTGGTTTTCCGGAAACCCTAGTACTTTTGATTCCTATTGCACGCGCTTTTATCTCCTTTAAATATGTGCCTGTGTTCATTATTTCCTTTTCAATTTTCTGCAATGACTTCTTCTCCCTTTCTCAAAGAACTCAACAAAGTGAGGCTAAAGAACATTTCTTTAACGTTGAAAAATTTAAACTGTTTGATCAGCTGACCGCGCTCAAGGAAAAAATCGGCTACCTCTTGATTAATATGAATTTGTCTTGATTTTAGTTAGTATTTTAGTTCGTTTTTATTATTGTTTTCGGTATAAGTCGGATAGATTGAGCACATTTTCATATTTTCTTATCTCCAATTTATTTTATCGTAATTTAATTATAATTAATAAATTTTATGTTTATTTTAGGTATTTTGAGGTTTTAGGTTTGGACGTAGTCAAGAATGGGCAAACGAGTAGAGTTTCAGCAAAAACGGGCCGCGATTTGAAGAAATGACAGTTTTGGGCCTTCTAGAAGGGATGTCTCTAGGCCCAACCGGTATAGAAAGCTGGGCTGGCAGCACCTCTTGATTCTGGGCCTTCTAGAAGGGTCCTTTTTGGTCTCAACTGGTATGGAGTGCTGAACGTCCTAGAAGGGGCGGAAACCCTAATTTTGACCCCTTTTCTAAGCCACCTACACCTATAAATACCCRCCACCCCTCACATTCGAAAATACACATTATTCCTAGGGTCTTTAAGGCCTCTTAGGGGCTGACAACCCCAACGAGTGCCCTTCAGTTTCTTAGTTTCTTTCACAATTCTTAGTTTTAAATTCTTAGATTTAGAATAAATTAGATTAGTTTTTAAATAGTTTAGATAATTTAGATTCAAGATTCGCTTTCGAAACGCTGCAACTTTCGTCATAGTTTAATTAGTAAGTCTTTAATTTTTTTCGTTTTAATTTAGTTAAATTAGTTCTTATGCTTTTAAATTCTTGCTTGATAGTTTAATTCAGAATAATTCAATCTTCAAACAAACCCCCCATGTATGATGAATTGTATGATCTTGGTGATTTTGGATTGATGATTTTGGTGAGAATATTATGATGATATTGATGAGATTGATTGGCTAGATCTAACGGGTCTAGAGCCTAGAATCGTCGTGAACCATCAATTGGATTTTTCCCAAGAGATTGTGGAAACGATTCGAAACTCTAGAACCCTTGTTTTCAGAATCTTTTCAAAACTCTTAATTTTTAATTGTTCTTCGTTTAAATCAATTTATTGTTTTTATGTGATTAGATTAGAATTTTTATTTTTATTTCGTATTCGTGAACAACAAATACAAAAGGAACTTCTGAGCCTAGTTTTCCTTGAGAGACAATTCGGTTCAACTTTCCAACCTACACGCGATCCCGTTCTCTTGCGGGCGAGCTTTTAAATTTTTGAAAAATCTTTATAAAGTAGGTACACAAAAGTTCGAATCAAAATTTTGGCGCCGTTGCCGGGGAAAAACTAAAGGTTGTGAATTTTTTGTTTGTTCTTCGTATCCCTATTTGTGTTTTTCTAATTTCGTTTTGTTTATCTTTTGTGGTTATTTGCGTTTCTTCATTTTATTTCGTTCTTATTTTCCACCGGTGCGTTTAATCTTGTACGTTGAGTGTTGTGTTTGCAAGGAACATCGACAAACAAACTCAAGTTTATCGAACCGTTTTTCTTAAAAAAAAAATTCTTAAAAATAAAATAAAATCGAAAATATTGTTTTTAATTTAAAAATATTATTTTTCGAAATTCAAAAAAAAATCAAAAATATTAATTTTTCTTTAAAAAAATTAAAAAATGTCTTACACGTACGATGAACCACCGTTCAATCGGCACCGTGCACTTCGCCCGGCCATTCCTTTGAGCGTCGCGATGCAGAATTACTTTCCAGACGAGTACGACCAAGAGAACCTCCCGATTTTTTATGGACGACGAAACGAAGATGCGCTTAAATTCATGCGAAAATTCGAGTTCATCACCAATAGTTCTCTGCTTCTCGGGCTTACAAGGGAATAAGTGCGGTTGCGACTCTTCACCTTTTCACTTGAGGAACGAMCAATGCAATGGTACAAAAAGTTAGAACCCGATTCTTTGCAAACATGGTATGACGTAATTGACAAGTTCATGAGAAAGTTCTATGTGCTTAATGTAATATGTAATCGTTGTGGATACCYAGGACATATGGCGAATGAATGTTTAGTGTTATTTGACGAAGAGCCACAAGAGAAAATTGTCGCCGTCCAACATTATTCGAGCCTCGATTCTTATGTCTCTCCCGACTCGATTCCCTACTACCCGAACCATGAAGAATATAAACCAGACGATCAATTTTTGGCGTGGCAGCAAGATCAAGAAGCCGAGACCATTCGTCAACGGAARYAAATRGRGYYACTAACTGAGAAGGTAACTAGCATGACTGAACAGGTCCATGACCTATCTAAGTCTATGGAGAATTGCGAGACAATGTTTGGTCATATAATGGCTTCTTTAGCAAAATGGTCGGACGAGATGAACAAACCTCCATGTCAACCAGAGCTACTGATTCTCAATGAGGTGGAGCCCACCATAAATATTGAGGATTTAAACTTGCACGAACATTTGGGAGATATTAGCAATGAGATGGAGCCAATTTTGGAAGAGATACAAGTGGAGGAGGAATTTGGGGATATGAAGGAGATCGAACCTCTTGGGCTTTTTGAATATTTTATGAATAATGATGAGGAGTTGTTGCCACTGGAGTATCCAAATGACGTTGGAGATTCAAGGCCGTTGGAGTTCATTGAGAATGGAGGAGTCGAGTTGCCCGAGTTGGAGACGAGTGGGATTATCGAGACGTATGGAGATCCACCAAATACTTTAATTGATATTGAAATGGTGGTGGTGGATGAATTTTTGAAGAAGGAAGAGATGATCGAACCTCTTATCGAGCCACCCGACACATTGATGGAGAATACGAATAAAATGGTGGTTGAGGTAGTCGAAGAAATTCCCCCTCCCCTTTGCCCTTTTATAGATTTTAATTATTTTTAAAATATTGAGGGGGATGTTAAAGAAGTGAAGAGGTTCGGAGTGTTTGGAGGATTTTTCGTTTGTTCGACGGATTTCCTAATTTTTCCAAAAGTAGAGGATCACCCTGTGCCCCAATTTACGTTTGATATGTTCATGGTGGTCAACTATTCACTTTTTCGACCTACGAAGCAAGTAGAAGTTTTTGTTCTACGAATTATTGCCCATGCCCGCCTTGGTATTTTTAATTGCCAAATCTTACTCTTGGAGAACACTAAGGCGTGGCACGATCGTCATTTATTTCTGGATCCGGGATAGCATCGTTTGTAGAAGGCGTCGAGCTTTCGACGTTAAACAAGCGCTTCTTGGGAGGCAACCCAAGTATTGGTTTTCTTTTCTTTTTCCTTAAAGTTTTACTAGTTAGTTTGTTTTTGTTCGTTTGTTTTGTCTTTTTAGAATTTTATTCAAGACATTTTCGTTCACGAGAGTCAAGA
>BMAC01000062.1:1634575-1649055 GCA_014905375.1 Phtheirospermum japonicum | reverse complement strand
TCTTTCACAATTCTTAGTTTTAAATTCTTAGATTTAGAATAAATTAGATTAGTTTTTAAATAGTTTAGATAATTTAGATTCAAGATTCGCTTTCGGAACGCTGCAACTTTCGTCATAGTTTAATTAGTAAGTCTTTAATTCTTTTTGTTTTAATTTAGTTTAATTAGTTCTTATGCTTTTAAATTCTTGCTTGATAGTTTAATTTAGAATAATTCAATCTTCAAACAAACCCCCCATGTATGATGAATTGTATGATCTTGGTGATTTTGGATTGATGATTGTGGTGAGAATATTATGAAGATATTGATGAGATTGATTGGCTAGATCTAACGGGTCTAGAGCCTAGAATCGTCGTGAACCATCAATTGAGTTTTTCCCAAGAGATTGTGGAAACGATTCGAAGCTCTAGAACCCTTGTTTTCAAAATCTTTTCAAAACTCTTAATTTTTAATTGTTCTTCGTTTAAATCAATTTATTGTTTTTATGTGTTTAGATTAGAATTTTTATTTTTATTTCGTATTCGTGAACAACAAATACAAAAGGAACTTCCGAGCCTAGTTTTCCTTGAGAGACGATTCGGTTCAACTTACCAACCTACACGCGATCCCGTTCTCTTGCGGGCGAGCTTTTAAATTTTTGACAAATCTTTATAAAGTAGGTACACAAAAGTTCGAATCACCTCTCCCGCCTTCTGGAGAGAAAGAGGTAGAAGAAGCCCTTTTACAAGAAAGAATGGGCTGAGCTCTGCCAGCTAAACCGGCAACTGCAAGAGGAGAGGGCTGACTTGGTCGAGTCGGTGAACCGCCTGACTGTCGCCGCCGGCGAAGCTCACGCTCTTTCCGAAAGGTCTGACAAATACCACCGTCGTCTTCATAACACCAAGCGTGAGCTGTGGTGCGCTCGCCGGGCTCTGGCCTCAGACCGAAGGTCTCCTCTCAGATGAAAACCTGCATTCATCTTTCGTTTTTTTTTTCCTGCATTTTTGTAATCAAAATTGTCAACCTTCCTGAAAGGTGTGTGCAATCTCCTCTTTGTAATTTTCTAAGTTTTGATGAATGAAAATATGTTTTTTTTTTTAGTTTCTACTTGTGTAACCATGAAGAGTAAGTCTTCAAATAGCAACCAATCTTGGTTTCTTGTCTGTCATGCGCAATTTTCTCTTTTTGCAGTATATCCTGGTGAACATAAGAGCTTGCTTGAAAAATTATCTTTTTAATCGATCTTTCCTGTCCAAAATACATTGTGTTATTGGACTTACCTTCGAAGGTCTATGATATTAATCGGGTCTTGCTTGAGAGTTGTTTAACTAGGGTGGGTCTTTCGCAAACTTTGGGCTGACAATCAGGTCAGGCATTTAACGTAGGTCGTCCAAGTGTACCTAGCTTTAAACTGACCCTCAGGTCAAGCAAAATTGAGGGCATCCGCCCTTAGCCAATTCTGGCTTAAATTGACAATCAGGTCAGGCAAAATCGAGGGCATCCATCTTTAGCCAATTCTGGCTTAAACTGACAATCAGGTCAGGCAAAATCGAGGGCATCCGCCCTTAGCCAWTCCTGGCTTAAACTGACAATCAGGTCAGGCAAAATCGAGGGCATCCGCTCTTAGCCAATCCTAGCTTAAACTGACAATCAGGTCAGGAAAAATCGAGGGCATCCGCCCTTAGACAATTCTTTCTCAGTTATGGACATGTAATTAATCTGACGTACGAGGATAAACCTGCAAATTTTATTCAATAAAACAAATAAACATCAAAAATTACAACTATGTATAAACTTTTCGTAAATTAGCAATATTCCAAGAACGAGGGATCTCGTTCCCATCTAGTTCTTCCAATTTATAGGCTCCTCCCGCCAAAACTTGGATGACTCTAAGTGGTCCTTTCCACGCGGCATCCAGCTTTCCCTTCGCCTTTCCTAAATCAGATCTCCTCAAGACCAGGTCTCCCACTTGAAACTGTCATGTGACAACAGACTTGTCGTATGTCACTTTTATTCGTCCTTTGATGTGTGCCATTCTGACGGTGGCTCTGTCACTTTTTTCCTTGACCAAGTCCAAAGCGTCTTGAATTAACAACTCATTCTGTTCTTCAACAAAATTCTGGACTCGATGAGTTTCCATGCTGATCTCCGCAGGCACCACAACATCCATGCCATAGACTAGGCTAAAAGGCGTCTCCCCTGTGCTTTCCTCGGGGTTAGTTCTGTACGCCCATAGAACAGAATTCAACTTATCTACCCATCTGCCCCCAGCTCTTTCCAAACGTGTCTTGATCCCCTGTACTAATATGCGATTGGTGACCTCTACTTGACCATTAGCCTGGGGATGGTAGACAGATGTGAAGTGCTGGTCAATTTTCATCTTTGCACACCAAGCTCTGATTCTGGTACCCATGAATTGGGTGCCATTATCTGAAACTAGGATTCTGGGTATGCCAAATCTGCACACGATTGCCAAGGCCTCAGCTTCCACCCATTTTCTAAAGTTGTCGATTGCTACTATTAGAAACTTCTTTTGGGCAGGAGCCATGGGAAAGGGGCCGACTAAATCAATTCCCAACTTGGCAAACAGACAAGGAGAGCTCATCGTCATGAGCTCTTCGTGATTAGCACATATTTGTCCTTATTTTCAGTAGTATTTTAGCTTGTTTTTCTATTTGTTTTTGGTATAAGTTGGATGATTTAATCTTAATTTCATATCTTCATAGTTCTAGCTTATTTTATCGTATTCTGATCGTAATTGATGCAATTAGGTGATATTTCGTTGTTTTCACCTTACAGCTAAGTAACCGGAAGAGTTCAGCGCGTAATAGACGACGTTCGATGTTCAAGAATAGGAGAATGAGGTTTTTGGTGAAACGAGTAGCAAAATATTGAGAAATGGAGAATCCGTAGCTGAGCTAGCCATCCATGAAGATTGTCCATTCTTTCACCTCGTCTGGAGGGCCGGCCATTTCTTGCATAAAGTCAGCCAATGCCTGGGCCTTGATCGCTGTTCTAGCCTCGAATGTAACATCGAATTCGCTAAGTTCTATTATCCATTTGACCAGCCTCCCCGACGCCTCTGGCTTGTCCATTATAGCTCTCAGTGGAAGGTTGGTTCGCATAATTATGCTGTGAGAGAGGAAGTATGGTCATAGCTTGCGAGAAGTTCCAACCAGAGCCATCATCGCCTTCTCTACCTCTACAACTCTTACCTCTGCATAATGCAAGACCTTGCTCCAAAAGTAGACCGGTCTCTGTACTCTACCTTCCTCCCGGACCAAGACGGAGCTGACTGCCTGCTGTCCTACAGATAAGTACAAGACTAGGGGCTCTCCTTGAATGGGCTTTGTGAGAAAGGTCATGCCAGCCAATTGCTCCTTCAGCTTTCTGAACGCGTCCTCACACTCGCTGTTCCATTCAAACCGAGCCTTTTTTCGCAAGGCCTGAAAAAATGGCAGGCTCTTTTCTACCGAGCGCGAAACGAATCGGCTTAGGGCATTGATGCGACCTGCCAAACATTGCATTTCCTTGACATTTCTAGGTGCCTGCATATCTATGATTGCCTTCACCTTCTCTGGATTGGCCTCAATGACTTTTTCCGTGACCATGTATCCCAAAAATTTGCCAGCTCTAACCCCGAACGCGCACTTCTTGGGATTAAGCTTCATCCTATACTTCCTCAAGGTGGCGAATGTTTCTTTAAGATCTTCCACATGAGAGGTGGCCTTAATACTTTTGACCAACATATCATCCACGTATACCTCCATGTTCCGCCCTAGCTGCTCCTTGAACATTTTATCCACCAACCTCTGATACGTGGCTCCTGAATTTTTGAGCCTGAATGGCATGACCACGTAACAGTACATTTCCTTCGGGATGATGAAGTTGACTCGCTTCCAGTCCTCTTGCGCGAGCCTGATCTGATGATAACCTTGTGAGGCATCCATCATGCTCAAGAGTTCACAACCAGAAGTAAAGTCGACCAGTTGGTCAATCCTCGGGAGCGAGTAGTGGTCTTTCGGGCAGGCACGGTTGAGGTCACGGAAATCAATGCACATTCGCCAATCTTCTTGAGTTTTTGGAACAAGTACGGCATTGGAGAGCCACTCCAGGAATTGTATCTCCTGGATATGCTTAGCTTGTAATAATTTCTCCACCTCAGCTTCGATGATGGCCTCTTTCTCAGGCCCAAAATTGCGTTTCTTCTGCTTCACCGACTTCATGTCTGGGCTAATGTTAAGGCGATGCTCAGTCACCTCTGGGTCAATCCCCACCATGTTTTGGGGAGACCAGGAAAATATATCTGTACTGTCCCGTAATAGTGCAACCAGATCTGTCAGCACTTCTGGATTAAGAGTCGTTTCCATGCGGAGGACCCGACTCTCATCCCCCGGGACTACCTCTACCAGCATCAGCCCTTCTTCTCTTCTAGCCAGGTCTATTTTAGGTTGTTCTATCTGAGCTCTCTTGCTCTGCCGTTCTTCCTCGTTGCGCCTAATGCTCTCCCCATACGTTTGTCTTGACGTGTACTGATCTCCTATTGCTTCACCTACTCCATCATGAGCGGGAAATTTCAGTTTCATGTGATAGATTGAAACTACAGCTTGAAATTTTCTCAAGGAAGGTCTTCCTAACATCACATTGTAGGAAGAGGGTGCATCTACCACCAAGAACCGAATGGTCCTGGTCTTTCTGAATGGCTCGTCCCCTAGCGTGACTAGAAGATTAAACGCTCCAAGAGATTTTAGTGCCCCTCCTTCAAATCCAACTAAGGAAGTCGTAACTTCCTCCAGTTCCATATCCTAGTCAATTTTCTTAAAGCAATCGCAGAACATGATATTCGCTGAGCTTCCCGTGTCGACAAAAATGCGTCTGACAGTTTAATTGGCTATGGTGGCCGTGATTACCAAAGCGTCCATGTGAGGAGCCAGGATCCCATCTTCGTCTTCTGACCCAAAGAAGACGTTTGGACTCGGGGCCACTTGTCCTAACTCCCTTCCTTTTCTCACGAGATCTCAAGCTACGTGAACATAACTATTCTGGGTACGTCTGGAATGTTCGTCCCATTCTCCCCCAGTAATCATTTGAATCTCCCCCCGAATGGCCTGGTTCTGCTCACTCCTTCTTCCTCCACTTCTCTTACCATCCTGCTCATCCTTTCCTTGCTGGGGTCGATTGTTGCTGCGATAACTAGACCTGGTTTCGTCCCTTCTTATCCTCACATACTCCTTGAGGTGCCATGCCTGCACCATTCTCTCTAATTCGTCCTTAAGGTGAGTATATTGATCTGTGTCATGTCCATACTCGTTCTGATATCTGCAAAAGCGGTCCGATCGCTCTTTCCTCGGTTATGCGAGTAAGTCTTGGGCCATTTTAGATCTGGATGCCTTTCTATCGCTTGCGGGATCTCACACTGGGGGGGTCCCCAGAGGTGTGTATTTATCGAAGCGAGGTCTCCCCCCGGACAGATCTAACCTGTGTTTCTTCACCGGTGCCCTCTCGTCTCTGTCATACATTTCTCTTTTCTTCTCTCCTTCGTCTTTAATCTTCAGAGCTTCCTCCAGGTGGATGTACTTTTCAGCTCTTTCCAAGATTTCTCCAAATTTCATGGCTGGCTTTACCACCAACGATTGGAAGAACCCCCCACGTCTGAGGCCTTGTGCCAGTGCATTCACCAGGAGCTCTTCCGATGCAGAAGGCACCTCTAACTTTACCGTTGTATACCTGTTGATATAAGCGCGAAAGCTCTCGCTCTCTTTCTGCTTCAGACTAAACAGCTCAAGTGGCATCTCCTGGTACTTCCTGCAGCTGGTAAATTGATGCAGGAAGGCCGAGCTGAATTCATCAAAATTCCTGATAGAGCGTGGTGGCAGCTGGATAAACCATAGCTAAGCTTATTTGGTAAAGGTCATCGGGAAGACCCGGCACATGACCGCATCTGAGAACTTATGGACAGCTGCCGCGATCTCGAAATGACTCAAATGATCCCACGGATCAGTAGTCCCATTGTATTCAAAGCCCAACGATCTGTAAGAAGCCGGCACGTCGTCGCGCATGACTTCTTCAGTAAATGGAGTGCCTCGCCGTATCGGCACTGTGCTTGTGCTCGCCATCTTCTTCTTAAACTCTCGCACTTCTTTCTGCAGGCTCTTCATCTGCTCAGCTAGACCTTGATTGGTCTGGCTTGAGGTTTCACTGTTGGACGTAGAGAAATGCTCTTCTCTATCCTGAGGAGGAGTCCGATCCATGCTCTGGCCGTGCAGCGGCTCTGTCTCTGCCGCCGGAGCAGTTCTTGCCGGCGGTGCGTTAGACGGCGGTGTCGACATCTCTGCAAACTTCTTCTCCACAGCTGTCTCCACGGCTTTGTCGATGAGCTCAGACAGCTATCTGAGGAGGACATCATTGAACAACCCACTAGTGTCAGGCGATGGTCCGCCGGAAGGGGGCGGCACGGTGCCTGATCCTACCGCCGCTGACAGCTCTGCCCCCTCGGGCCTCGCCATGGATGTTTCTGCTGACCGCGGCATACCCCACGGCGCAGCGGAGCTGGGCGTTCTGCCGAGCTCCCCGACCAAGTTTCATCGTAAACCGTCTAAAGTCATAGAATAAAAAGAAACCCTCACGTCTTAGTTTGATCACTTTCCCACAGACAACGCCAATTATTTCGACCCAAAATATGACCGACGTCAAGAACAATGCCTGGAATCTTGAACACCCTCTTTGATCTGCACACAGAAACACGTTAGAAAGGACCACTGGTGGTTTTTCCGATGGAAACTTCTCCGATGCTTAAGTCAGTAAAGCGTATGAGGTTTCTCTTAGCAAGCAAAGAAGGAATGCACAAAGAATGACATACCTCTCTCAGCCTTGGGGCTGAGATATTTATAGTTTCTCCTAGTGGGGACCCCAGTCGGGATCTCATGAGCACACGCCGCGAATCACGGGCCGTTACGTAACTAATTCTGATAAGTGGTCCCACTTGTCTCTTTGCTGGGAATCTGGAAAATAGGTCTTCCCCGTTCCAGGTCTTCCTCTATACCACCTCAATATCAATATCGGACTGGACCCTAGTCAGGTCTTCCCAGTTCCCTGTTCCAGGTCTATATTGCCTCGGTATCAGCATTAGGTCCGACTCTAGCCCTAGGGTCTTCTGGCAGAGCACTTTCGTCAGCTCAGTATGATCCCCGGGCTGTAGTGATCTCTCTTTAAAATGGTCAGGTCATGAGAAATTCTGAGTTGTGACCATCCTTTCTTGATATCCTATTTTCCCCAGGAGGCCTAACCAGACCTTCCTTGAGACTGAGATGTTCTCACTATATCTCTTTTTATTTCAATTATCTCTTAATCAGGTCTAACCCAATTTAAGTCTGACCTCTATATTGCCATATCAGTATATTATACAGAAATGAGTATGAGTAATCAGATAAGTGCCTTAGGTAGGGGGTATCACGGTACAAAGAGAGATCGGGTGAATGTAATTGCGACGAGAGCACTGACCGATATTCCCCAGTGAAAGCAGTATGGTATCTTCCGATCATTCCGAGGTTCAAACGTTCGTTTGCTAATACAGAGGATGCAAAGAACCTTACGTGGCATGAAGATGGGAGAAAATGCGATGTCAAGTTGCGACATCCGGCAGATTCTTCTCTGTGGAAGAAAATTGATCGTTTGTTTCCAGATCTTGGAAGCGAATCCCGAAATCTTTGGCATGGACTTGCTATAGATGGAATGAATCCGTATGGTAATTTGAGTAGTCAACATAGTTCATGGCCCGTTTTGCTTGTTATTTACAATCTACCTTCATGGTTGTGTATGAAACAAAAATTTATCTTGCTTTCTATGATGATTTCAGGACCAGAATAGCCCAGAAATGACATAGATGTTTATCTACAACCCTTGGTTGATGACTTGAAAAAGTTGTGGGAGGAGGGTGTTTACATATTTGATGGGTACCGAAGGCAGACATTCAAGTTGCGTGCTCTCTTATTTTGTACCATTAATGATTTTCCAGCATATGGAAACTTGAGCGGGTATAGTTGATTTGTATATATTTGTATGTGATTTTCGTGTGTTTTTGCATTGTATGTTGTGTGCTTTTATGTGTTTTAAGTTTATCTTTTTATCGTTTTTCTTCCTTTTTTATGTTTTTCGTTCTTATGGTGTTTAATGTGTTTTTACTTTATTTTGTATGAAATAAATCTAACTTTGTTCAATGATAATATCTCAGCTCAAAACGAGGAAAACGGGARGAGCGACGAGTCGAAGCCATGCAGGTGCGTCGACTGACGCACCGTCGACGCACCYTCGACGCAAAAGTTCTGAAGCGTCGATCTTACGCCCGTCAGTCGACGCTCCGTCGACGCAAAGGTTCTGAAGCGTCGATCCTAGGCCCGTCAGTCGACGCACTGCTTGTCGACGCGTGCAACCTGGCTCGCGTCGACGCTCCATCGACGCAAATGTTCTGAAGCGTCGATCCGTGGCCCGTCAGTCGACGCTCTGCTTGGTCGACGCATGCAGCCTGGCTCGCGTCGACTGACGCACCGTCGACGCTTCGGCAGTTTGAGCGGTTATTTTCGAAAAATCTATAAAATCCGGAGGTTTTCTTTATTTTGGAACCAGAATTCGATGGGGCAAGGTCTATAGCACTTATAAATACGTTCCCCTTTCATTTTACATCATATTTGAAGATTTCGTTCGAAGATTGCATCGAAGGCTCGTTTCTACGCTTACCATCGTTGCTTGTCATCGTTTATCGTTGAAGCWTGAACAATTGCTGCAYATTTTCATGAACTATAAGTTGTACTTTCTATTCTAGTAGTTRGGCTTTGGATTTAACTTTCATGAGTTGTATTTTCCTTTATCAGATTATTAGTTCGACTATGTTATTTTAGTAATGCAAGTGTTTTCAATTTACTAGTTTGATATTAATGCTTTTCGTTTTTAATTATCTGAATTTTCATGTTTCTAATTAGGTTTGATTAGTTAATTAYGTTTTTAATAATTGCATGCTCGTTTTTAAATTCGTAGTTYTAGAACCCTTTTCATCAAAGAAATGMATCGTGTGTTTAATTATAAAAATTGTGAACAAACATTTATCGACGCCGATTGCAATTCCTCGTGATTCGACTCGGATCAACTTATCGCATACAACAGCTCCGTTCTCTTGCGGACGAGCTTTTTATTAAATTTAAACGCGAAAAAGTTCGATTCAAAATTAACAAGGGCCATCTCGCATGTCCTATATGTGCAGACGAAACGAGCTATCTACAGCTCAAACATGGGGGAAAGACTGTGTATACTCGTTCTAGACGGTGGCTCCGACGTGATCACCCATATCGTAAATTGAAAAAAGCTTTTGATGGAACTGTCGAGGAAGGATCTGGGCCAACACCACTAACTGGTCAGCAGGTATATGATCGGGAGAAGGAAATTAATACGATCTTCGGAAAGACCCAAAAGAGGGCTAGTGAGAAAACAAATTGGAAAAAGCGGTCAATTTTCTTCGATCTTCCATATTGGTGCCATCTGTAGGTGAGACACTGCATAGATGTTATGCACGTGGAGAAAATGTGTGTGATAGTTTGATCGGCACACTTCTCAACATTAAGGGCAAGACAAAGGATAACGTTAAGACTCGACAAGATTTAGCTCATATGGGTATACGACCAGACTTGCACCCTATATCATCTAGAAAAAAAAAATATCTGCCCCAGACATGTCATACTTTGTCGAGAGAAGAAAAACAAAAGTTTTGTGAGTCTCTACGAGGCGTGAAAGTGCCACAAGGATAAGATTTGGCTCATATGGGTATACGGCCAGACTTGCACCCTATATCGTCTGGAAATAAAAAATATCTTCCCCCGGCATGTCATACTTTGTCGAGAGAAGAAAAACAAAAGTTTTGTGAGTCTCTACGAGGCGTGAAAGTGCCACAAGGATACTCTTCCAATATCAAGAGTCTTGTTTCAATGAAAGACCTTAAATTTGTTGGCTTGAAGTCTCACGATTATCATGTCTTGATGCAACAACTCTTAGCAGTAGCTTTACGTGATATTTTGCCAAAAAAGGTAAGACATGCCATAATTTGCTAGTCTTATTTCTTCAATGATATCTGTACGAAAGTTGTTGACCCTTTGAAGCTAGATGAGTGGGAAAAGGAAGCTGTTGTTATATTGTGCAAATCGATGAAATGGGATTTACGTTGGTAGATCTTGATAAGGCAGCTTATACGGATGAGCCTTTCATCATGGCATGTCAAGCTAAACAAGTGTTTTATATCAATGATTCGTGCGATAAAAGATTTTCGGTGGTTCTCAAGCATGATAGAAGCATGGATGATACTCATGAAAATGAAGACCCAGCACTTGATAACTCCGAGACTCTCTCTTTCACAACACGAATGCCGAATATTGAAGAAAATGTACTGGACGATGTGCATGCCAATCGCCATGATCATGATGAGGGCATATGGGAGAACATTATAATAAAATTTTAAGTTAAGTATTCTTTAAAATTCTTAGTTTTGATGCACATTAATATATTATGAAAATTTTTGTATCAAAAATAAACCAACATGTGAATTTAATGTGTTAATTAATTATTGGATGAAAATACAATTTTTTAAGGTCTTGTGTTAATTAATAATTGTGTTCTTGTCGTTTAATCTTTATTTTTTGCTTTTTTATTTACACAGGTAAATGGATCCTCCCGTGAGGTTTCGCTCGACTTCTCCTCCACCCACTACGTCGAGGAAGACTAGATCTTCCACACGGTGTAAAGAGATTGCCAAGAGTCATGTTAATGGCAAAAAACAACCACTTGATTTCGACAGCATTACAGGAAAAACTAAAAGGACTCATCAAGTGAAATTGAGTACTTATCTGGGAAAACTTGCTCGAGAAGATGTTTCGATTTTGATTGAGTTGGAAACTTGTACCAGATTCTACCAAGACTTTAATCTGGCTAGATGTTATGGTATTTCATATCTTTTCATTTTCACCTTATTATTATTATTATTATTATTATTATTATTATTATTATTATTATTATTATTATTATTATTATTATTATTATCATAGTTATTATAATTGTTTTCTTCGAGGTAGCAAATTGTTCTACTTTCAGAAAGAAGGTTTTTCAATCGGTGGGAAAAAATAAAAAGATTTTAAATCAGCTTTGACAACAGAATATTTATTTGGTAGTTTGAATAACACAAGTCCTTGCGAAAAGTATGGTTTCGAGTTAAATGAGTGGGAACAATATAAAAAGACTCGATTGGACCTTTCTTGGAAGGTAATTATTAAATTCATTATTCATTGTTATTATTTGTATGCAAGCACTAATTTTCCCATTTTTTATTCTAGGGGAAAAGAGATAAAGCACAAAAAATTGCAAAAAAGAACGATGCTACGCATATTCTATCTCGTGGGGGTTATGCCTTATTGTACGAGAAGATCCTGGAGAATAAATCAAAGAAGCGACATGAAGAATTAATGCAATCTGGTGCTAGTGTTGATTCGCTTGTTGATCCTCCATCTCCTCCTTCACGTCACGAGAGGTTTAAGTTGGCTCGCACAAAAAGTCCGGTGAAATGACATCCGATGCCGCAAGGGAGATTGCTAGGAAGATTGTAAGTTTGTATTCAATATATTTAGATGTTTTAATTTATGTCCATCCCATCTAGGTTTTTCATTCCTTAAGTAGGAAATAAAAAATATATAAATATTTTAACAATTATTAATAAATTATTCCACTCACCTAAAATATTATATTTTAATTAGTTTTTAAAATCATAACATAACAGAAAGATCTAAAAATAACATTAAACAAGTACTATTTTGTTGTAGTATGAGTTGGAGGAGGAGCATAAAAATGGCTCTTTTGTTATAGAGGGACGCAGGGATATTCTAAGTGCTGCAATTGATCGACCAGAGCACCCTGGACGTGTTCGTGGCATTGGAGGTGGTGTGGGGATCCGAGAATACTTTGGATCTCAGTCATGCGGGTCCTCGTCATCCTTAACTCCTGAATTTTTGGGGCGCTTTACATCCATGATAACCCATCAGGTTAGATCTGAGATAGTCGAACAGGTCAAGAACGAAGTTAGATCCGAGATGGCCGAAGAGATAAGGAAAGATGTTACGCAACAGTTGTTGCAGCAATTCGCCCAACCAGTTGAAGTCACGAACCCTCCAGTTGAGGTGGATCCAAATCTCGATCGTAGTGGGATAGGGAGTTGTGTTGGCCCTTCCGACAATCCAGCTCCTTTGTTTCCCCCTGCTGATATTCTAACTCCTTCATTTCCCCCTTCTGACATTCCAGCTCGTTCACCTCCCACTAGAGTTAATGATCGATGTGAGTTATATGTCGATGATCGTTCTTCTACCCATCTGGTGGCCCTTGGGACAGTTCATGAGGGGGGTTCGACGCTACATGGGGTACCTTTGTCGAATGATTTGGTTAGAGTGGTGGTTGAGGACATTCGAGATGGTGATGCTCTCGTCCCGGTTCCCAGTGAAGAGGTAATCATGGCGAGTCAAGCACTAGGTGGTTTTATTGCATGGCCAAAACATATTGTGAAGCCTATGTCAACACAGGTAATAATTGTTTGTTTGCTAATTACACTAAAATAGAGTATCAATAACTATTAATATAAGTTTAATGTTTTAGGATACCGAGCGACCAACAAAACAAGGTCGGACTGTTGATAACCCCGTTCCTGAACTGCTTACTCTTTCTGCTCGCCTTTATAAGCGTCCATTTGGGTTCCGTGTGATGCAAGAATTTTTTGATTTGAGAATGACATCCCAATGACCATTCATTACCAAGAAGTTTTGGACTTCGTGCAAGGCAAAACGTGTCTTCAAATCTCGACTGTACAATTTTGGATCTTGTAAGTATATTGTAATTCTTATTTAATTCATTTTTAGGTTCATTAATTGATTTATAACTTTGATTGATTACTTGTTGTCATGGATATGTTAGGTTTTTGAAATCACTCGTTGTTGAAAACCGATCGGATGTTGTGTATGGATTCTTTGAGTCTCGATCCTTACAAAATATAGGTAACAAGCATGCAAGCACTTTGGTCCCGTCCATTCTCAAACATATGGAGAAATATAAAAAGAAAATATACCTGGGAGCATACCATCATAAGTAAGTACAACTTAAACTATAAGTTGTAGTATTAATGTAGGTTGCATGAATTATTCTTAATAATATTCATTTCAAAATACAGGCAACATTGACAACTCTTTGTAATTTTGCCTCAAGAAGGGACTGCTGTGTGGCTTTGTTCAAATCACCATAAGACTGACTCAAACATCAAACTTCTAGTATAATGGTAAAATCTAGCTTAAAATACTTACAACATATAGAATGTGAATCTATGTTTTGGTTCTATGCATGAAATAGATTATTTTAATAATTCAAGGACTAAAATATAATTTCTGAAATTAGGACAATATATTGTTATAACGTCATTGGTAAGTTTGGTTGCATTTTGTATTTGTTTTTGAATTTGGTTTTAAACGGCAGATTATATTGTTTAATTTTGTGAAATTGGGGACAATAAATTTGGACATTGTTATAATGTAAAGGGGATTGTTATAATGTGCTATAATATTTCTATATTTTTTAATAGTGTTATGACCCCATTTAAGATGTTGAGTGGTGCGCATTTGAGTAAATCTAAGCAAGGGGTTAATTGGCTTTTTTCGAAGGTAATGTATTACGTTTCTTTGAATATATTTGGTTGTTACATTTATGATCATAAACACATCATCGAAGGGTTTATTTTTCAATAAAACCTTATGTTTCTCTCACAGTGTAATAAACAAGATGAAGTTTGGGAGTCGGGTTATTATGTCATGCTTTGGATGTGGACTATTGTTCGAGTGGGTATTACGGGAAATTGGCAAGAGGTAAGATTTATAATATTTTATTTTATAGAAAGAATGTTGTAACTCTTTTTTTTTAATTTTATTATTGCTAAATACGTATATTAAATATTATTTGCAGATGTTTAGTGACTAACCATTTAGTGCTGATAGTATCAAAGAAATACAAGATCAATGGTCGAGATATTTCATTGACATTTATGATGGATGATTGGGGTATGTAGTAGATGTATACAATTGAAGTTTAGGTTTCATTGTGAATTGTTTTGGATTGTTTTGAAGTTTGATTGTTGGATTGTTTTGAAGTTTGATTGCATTTTGGATTGTTTCGAAGTTTTATTACATTTGGATTGTTTTAGTTGTGGATGATGAATTGGATTGAATTATTTTTCAGTTTGGTTGTATTTTAAGTTTGCTTAATTTGTGTATGAATTTGGTAGTTGTGGATGATGTATTGAATTGAATTGTTTTTTAGTTTGGTTCCATTTTAAATCAGCGGTTCAATTCATTTCATTTCATTTCAAGATATTTCAAACAAAAACAAAAATAAGGGCAGAAAATCAACCCAGCGGCAGGTTCAATTGAACTATTTACGGCGGTT
>BMAC01000062.1:1613587-1629761 GCA_014905375.1 Phtheirospermum japonicum | reverse complement strand
TCTGGTCTTCAGATAATGGAACACAGTTCATGGGCTTCTAGAATCAGGGCATGGTGGTTTGAAAATGAAAATCGATCAGCACTTCACCTCTGTTTACCATCCCCCAAGCTAATGGACAGGTAGAGGTCACTAATCGCATACTGGTCCAGGGGATCAAAACTCGTTTGGAAAGAGCTTGGGGGCAAATGGGTGGATGAGTTGAGCAGCAGTCCTTATGGGCTTATAGAACTAACCCTAAGGAGAGCACAGGGGAAACGCCTTTTAGCCTGGTCTATGGTATGAACGTTGTGATAGCCCGCAGAGATTAGCATGGAGACTCATCGAATTCAGAACTTCGATGAGAAGCAGAACGAGTCTTTTGATGCAAGATGCTCTGGATTTAGTCGAAGAAAAAAGGGACAGAGCTGCCACAAGGATGGCCCATATCAAAGGGCGAATAAAGGCCATATATGACAGGATCTGTTGTGAAAAGACAGTTTCAGGTTGGAGACCTGATCTTAAGAAGATCTGATTTAGGGAAGTCCAGGGGAAATTGGATGCCGCGTGGCAGGGACCCTTCCGAATTATCCAGGTCTTATCTGGAGGAGCTTACAAACTGGAAGAGCTGGATGGCACAGCAGTCCTCGCGCTTGGAACGTTTTCTCAATTTACGAAAATTTTACACCTAATTGTAATGCCTTGACTATGTTTATTTGATTGAATAAATTTGGCAGTCCACGACAGGAGTAACCATGAGAGATATTCAAAATATTGGAAGATATGCCTATTGATAATTGAAAAGCACACTTAAAAAGAAAATGGAAAACACAAGGTGATATCTTAGCATTAAATTAATGATCAAACACAAGCGCAGAAAACAACAGAATAAAGTAAAGCCCTAAGATGGAGGTAGCAGAGGCGAGAAGTTGACGGAGCCGCTGGATCCTTCTTCATGTTCCTGAAGACGGATACGAAACGGTTCGATACATCCACAGCAATATCGCCAGAACGACACCGCCTTCAGCAACTCATTCGTGACCTAAAAAGGGAGAACTCTGAATTGCATGTCGACTGGGATATTGCTGTGGATGTATCAAACCGGTTTCGTATCCGTCTTCAGGAACATGAAGAAGAGATCCAGCGGCTCCGTCAACTTCTCGCCTCTGTACCTCCATCTTAGGGCTTTACTTTATTCTGTTGTTTTTCTGCGCTTGTTTTTTGATCATTAATGTAATGCTAAGATATCACCTTGTGTTTTCCATTTTCTTTGTAAGTGTCTTTTTCAATTATCAATAGGCATATCTGCCGATATTTTGAATATCTGTCATTGGTTACTCCTGTCGTGGTTTGCAAATTTATTCAATCAAATAAACATAAGTCAAGGCATTACAATTAGGTGTAAAATTTTCGTAAATTGACAACGTTCCAAGCGCGAGGGACTGCTGTGCCATCCAGCTCTTCCAGTTTGTAAGCTCCTCCAGATAAGACCTGGATAATTCGGAAGGGTCCCTGCCAGGCGGCATCCAATTTCCCCTTGGACTTCCCTAAATCAGATCTTCTTAAGATCAGGTCTCCAACCTGAAATTGTCTTTTCACGACAGATCTGTCATATATGGCCCTTATTCGCCCTTTGATATGGGCCATCCTTGTGGCAACTCTGTCCCTTTTTTCTTCGACTAAATCCAGAGCATTTTGCATCAAAGACTCATTCTGCTCTCATCGAAGTTCTGAATTCGATGAGTCTCCATGCTAATCTCTGCGGGTACCACGGCGTTCATACCATAGACCAGGCTAAAAGGCGTTTCCCCTGTGCTCTCGTTAGGGTTAGTTCTATAGGCCCATAAGACTGTGCTCAGCTCATCCACCCATTTTCCCCCAGCTCTTTCCAAACGAGTTTTGATCTTCTGGACCAGTATGCGATTGGTGACCTCTACCTGTCCATTAGCTTGGGGATGGTAAACAGAGGTGAATTGCTGATCGATTTTCATTTTCAAACACCATGCCCTGATTCTAGAGCCCATGAACTGTGTTCCATTATCTGAGACCAGAATTTTGGGGACGCCAAACCTACATACCACGTTTTTCCATAGGAATTTCATAACTGCGTCTTCGGTAATTTTGGCCAAGGCCTCCGCTTCTACCCATTTACTGAAATAATCGATTGCTACTACAGGGGCCATGGAAAAGGGACCGACCAGATCTATTCCCCATTTGGCGAATGGGCAAGGGGAGCTCATCGTCATGAGCTCCTCAGTAGGCTTGTGTATTAGCTTTGAATTCTTCTGGCATTTCTCACATGCGCGCACGAAATTTTCCGTCTCTTCTCATAGATGGGGCCAGAAATACCCTGCTCGTAAGATCTTACTTGACAGAGCTCTAGCACCCATATGGTTACCACAACATCCCTCATAGATTTCTCTAAGGACCAGAGCTCCTTCCGTTCGGCTTAAACATCTCAGAAGAGGGTGACCAAATCCTCTTCTAAATAACTCTCCTTTAATTAAACAAAATCTAGCAGACCTGGTTTGTACCTTTGCTGCTTCTTTTTTATCATTTGGCAAGACTCCCTATTCCAGGTATGTCTTTATGGGAGAGCGCCAATCATCTCTCTCAATAACTGAGCCTACCGGCTCTGTCCCGAATTCTCCGCCCGCCTGTAGCAAGGTAATCACCTTCTCTTGACAATCTGAAGCCAAGCTGGCCACCTTTGCCAGGAAGCCAGCCCGTCCATTTTCCTCTCTAGGAATCTGGAGGACTGTTAACTCTTTCATTCCTCTTGCCAGCTCTCTTAATTTGTCCAAGTACCTCTGCATATGTTCCTCCCTTGTCTCGAATTCTCCATTAATTTATTTGCAAACAAGTTGAGAATCGACCTTGGCACATACGTGATCCGCGCCCAGGTCTTTCGCCATCTGAATACCTCTTAGAAGAGCTTCGTACTCAGCTGAATTATTAGAGAATGTTGTATTTAGCCGGATATCAAATTCAGTAGACACGCCTTTTGGATCAATCAGAACAATTCCAGCTCCACAGCCCTGATTACAGACAGAGCCATCCATGAAGATTGTCCATTTCTTTAGTTCTTCAGGAAGGCCAGTCATTTCTTGCATGAAGTCAGCCAAGGCCTGAGCTTTAATTGCTGTTCTGGCCTCAAAGCTGATATCAAATTCACTTAGCTTGATTATCCATCTGACCATTCTTCCCGACGCCTCTAGCTTATCCATGACCGCTTTCAAAGGCAGATTCGTTCGTACAATTATACTATGCGAAAGGAAATACGGACGTAATTTCCGGGCCGTTCCTACGAGGGCCAGTACTGCCCGTTCTACCTCTACATACCTTACTTCGGCATCATGCAAGACCTTGCTCCAGTAATAGACTTGTTTCTGCATCTTCCCCTCTTCTCGAAGTAAGACAGAACTGACTGCCTGTTGCCCTACTGATAAGTACAAAATGAGGGGTTCTCCTAGGACAGGCTTTGTTAGCAAGATCATACTAGCCAAGTGCTCTTTTAACGTTTTAAATGCGTCTTCGCATTCTTTGGTCCACTCGAAACGGGCTTTTTTACGCAGAGCTTGGAAGAAAGGGAATCTCTTCTCTGCCGAGCGCGAGACAAATCGGCTCAGAGCATTGATGCGTCCTGCTAAACATTGCATTTCCTTGACATTTCCAAGCGCCTGCATCTCCATAATTGCCCAAATTTTCTCTGGGTTGGCCTCAGTCCCTCTTTCAGTGACCATATACCCGAGAAACTTGCCAACTCTGACCCCAAATGCACACTTTTTAGGGTTAAGTTTCATTCTGTATTTTCTCAAAGTGTCGAAAGTTTCCTTCAGGTCTTGCACATGTGAGCTTGCTTTTATACTTTTTACCAGCATGTCATCTACATAGACTTCCATGTTCCTACCCAGATGATCTCTGAACATCCTGTCTACCAGCCTTTGATATGTAGCCCCTGCGTTTTTGAGCCCGAATGGCATGACCACATAGCAGTATGTACCCTTTGGGGTTATAAAGCTAACCCTCTTCTGATCTTCTTCAGGCAAACAGATCTGGTGGTAGCCTTGCGAGGCGTCCATCATACTCAGGAGCTCACATCCAGAGGTGGAATCYACCAGTTGGTCTATTCTTGGCAGTGGATAATGATCTTTTGGGCAGGCTTTATTGAGGTCGCGGAAATCTATGCACATTCGCCAGTCGTCAGTTTTCGGGACCAAAACCGCATTAGATAGCCATTCCGGAAATTGTATTTCTTGAATATGTCCGTCTTTCAAGAGTTTTTCTACCTCCGCCTCTATTATGGCCTCTTTTTCTGGTCCAAATTTGCGTTTCTTCTGTTTGACCGGTTTCGCTCCTGCGTTAATGTTAAGGTGATGCTCTGCCACTACTAGGTCAATCCTCACCAAGTCCTGTGGAGACCAGGCAAACACATTAGAACTGCCTCTCAGCAGAGCTACCAGGTCTGTCAAAATTTTTGGACTGAGGGTCGTCCCTACGCGAAGGACCCGGCTCTCGTCCCCTGGGATTACCTCGACCATCATCAGGCCTTCCTGTCTACCAGTCGGCTCTGTTCGTGGTAGCTCCGTTCTAATCCTCTTGCTCTGCCTGTCTTCTTTGGCATTCCTCTGGATACACTCGACATATGTTTGTCGTGCAGCATACTGGTCGCCTCTGACCTCCCCTTTTTCGTCTTCCGCCAGAAAACTCATTTTCATGTGAAATACCAAAATGACGGCTTGGAACTGGCTTAGGGATGGCCGACCAAGCATCACATTGTACGAGGACGGGGCATCCACTACCAAGAAATGTACCCTTCGGGTCACCCTGTACGGCTCTTCCCCTAGCGTTACAAGGAGCCTTACTGCACCCAAGGGTTTCAGGGCTCCCCCTGTAAACCCTACCAAAGAAGTCGCCACCTCTTCCAATTCCACATTCAGTTTCAATTGTCTAAAGCAGTCATAAAATAAAATGTCCGCAGAACTCCCCGTATCCATGAAAATTCTCCGCACATTGTAGTTAGCGATAGTGGCCGTAATGACCAAAGAATCCATGTGTGGGGCTAGGATGCCATCACAATCCTCGGAACCAAAGCAAATATTTGTTGTAGGTCCTAATTGTCCCACTTCTCTGGATGTCCTGATCAGGTCCCTAGCAGCGCGGACATAATTGTGCTGGGTTCTTTTGGAGTGTTCACCCAACTCTCCACCTGTAATCATTTGTATCTCGCCATGGATGACCTGGGCCTGGTCAGGCCTTCTCAATCCAGTGCGCACCCTGTCCTGATCTCCTTTGCCCTGGCGAGACTGGTCGTAACTCTTAATGCCAGGTCTGGCCTCTTCCCTTCTCATACGGAAGTATTCTTTCAGGTGCCTAACTTGGACCAATCTTTCCAACTCATCTTTCAAATGAGTACACTGATCAGTATCATGTCCATATTCGTTATGGAAGCGGCAGAAGCGATCAGAACTTTCCTTCCTGGGTTTCTGGGAGTAGGTCTTAGGCCACTTCAGGTCTGGATGCTTCTATATGGCCTGTAAAATCTCACCTTGTGGAGTTGCTAAGGGGGTATATCTGTCGAAATGAGGTCTCCCTCCAGGCAAATCTGACCTCGGCTTCTTTGCGACAGTCCTATCCTCACGATCGTATCTCTCCCTCTTCTTTTCCCCGTCGTCTTGATTTTCAAAGCCTCCTCAAGGTGAATATATTTCTCAGCTCATTCCAAGAGCTCCTCAAACTTTAGGGCTGGTTTAACAACCAGCGACTGAAAAAATTCACCTCTCCTCAGACCTTGTGCTAGAGCATTCACCAACAGCTCTTCCGACGTAGAGGGCACCTCCAGTTTTGCAGTTGTGAATCTGTTAACGTAAGCGCGCAGACTCTCATTCTCTTTCTGTTTTAGGCTAAATAGCTCTAGAGGCATCTTTTGGTACTTCCTGCAACTTGTGAATTGGTGCAAGAAGGCAGAGCTAAACTCATCAAAGTTGCTGATGGAACGAGGTGGCAGCTGGCTGAACCAGAGCCGTGCGGACTTGGTGAAGGTCATTGGGAAGACCCGACACATGACCGCGTCTGAAAATTTATGCACCGCCGCTGCGATTTCAAATCTGTTCAGTTGATCCCAAGGGTCCGTGGTCCCATTGTACTCAAAACCCAAAGATCGGTATGAGGCCGGAACGTCATCCCTCATGACCTCTTCCGTAAACGGAGTGCCTCGCCTAGTTGGCACCACTCCACGGTTCACCATTTTCCTCTTGAATTCCCGTACCTCTTTTTGTAAGCTCTGCACCTGTTCAGCCAGACCTGAGTTAACATGACTTGAGGTCTCACTATCAGAAGTGGAAAAGTGCTCATCTCTTTCTGGAGGGGGAGCCCTTTCCACGCGTTGGTTGCGCGGCGGCTCAGTTTCTGCCACTGGAACCGTCCGATCAGGTCGATCACCCCACGATGGTGTTGACTTCTCCGCAAATTTCTTTTCCACAGCCGCCTCCACCGCCTTTCCAATAAGAGCAGACAGTTGTTGGAGCAGAATGTCATTGAACGATTCGCTCGCGGCAGGCGTTGTCTCGCCCGAGGGAGGTGGGATAGTGCCTGACCCAGCCGCGGTTGGTGGTTCTACCTCTTCAAGCCTCGTTACCGATGTTTCTGCCGGCGGCGGCATGCCCCACGGCATGGCGGATTTGGGAGTTCCACCGAGTTCTCCCACCAGATTGCGTCTCAAACCATAGGAAGCCATATCTTGTTCTCACGTCTTAGCCCGATCGGATTCCCACAGACGGCGCCAATTGTTTCAACCCAAAAAGTGATTAGCACCGAGAACAACACCCGGAAACCGAAAGCTCTTCTGACCTGCGACACAAACACCCGTTAGAAAGGACCACCGGTGGTATTCCGGTGGAAACCTCTCCAATGCTTAAGTCAGTAAGCGCCTGAGGTGTTTTTCAAAAAATAGAAGGAATACTCAAAGAATGACTTACCTCCCTTCAGCCTCAAAGCTGAGATATTTATAGTTTCTCTTGGTGGGGACCCCGGCCGGGATCTCAGGGGCACATGCCACGAATCTGGAGTTGTTATGAAACCAATTCTGACAAGTGGTCCCACTTGTCTCATTATTAGGGATCTGAAGAACAGATCTTTCTCGTTTCATTTTATTGCAATGCCAGCGTCAGGATTGCTTCTGGCCAATTGCCTTAGCAAGCTCTGTATAATTTCACGATCCCTACCATCTCTTAAGATAGCTTGGTTGGAAGAGATCCTTCCCAATCCAGCCACTGAGGTCAGATCTATCCTAAGACAGGTCTGACCTACCTATTACCCTATCAAGTGAGGCGAAACGCATTGTTTTCAAGAGGGCCAATTGAACAGCCCTGGTCTCCCCCAAGTACATTTCCCTGACGTCCCGAAATTCCACCCAACATGGTCTTCTAGGAAGGGGATGTCAGGTCTCGCTTCAGGAAGAAGACCTGTCCAGAACACTAGGTCATTCTGGTCTAGCCGCGCTTTATTGGTCCAGCTCTACCCTCACAAGGTCTGACATATTTCCAGGCCCATCAGCCGTTAAATCCGAAAAAAACTCGCATTTAAATCCTGTTTCTGTAGTAGTGAATGCAATACAATAAATTCAAAAATATTATAAACATATTTCTATGAAGATTTTGATTCACACAAATGTCTATTTAGTAAGGGTTTGTTAATCAATCACTACGAAGAGCCCTAAACTTCTCCATCATCCCTAAATTTAAAATTGGGGAAAGAATTTTTCTTTGTGTTAATTAACTACGAAGAGCCCTAAACTTCTCCATCATCCCTAAATTTAAAATTGGGGAAAGAATTTTGCTTTGTGTTAATTAACTGCTAGGGAGTGGAATATGAGATACGGATATGTGGGGATTTTCGGGCCAATATTTTTTGTTGAGCGCGAAAAATAGAAAATGGATTTTGCAAAGCGAACATGGGTGATGTTTGTTTCCTTGTGATCCTGAAAACAAAAATGTCACCATCTCGTTCTAATCCTTCGGGAACAGAGCAACAAATCTATGACGTGGTTAAAAAATGGTGACGTTTGATACATATGTCCATGGTGTTTTGCATTTTTTTCTTTAATTAAGAGATATTTCTTTTCCTGCCAGAAGCTGTATGGGTTCTTCTATTATTAATAAACATAACCAATAACATTTTATTTTATTTTTATGATTTTCTTCCATCCTTCCTCTAGAATTAAACCAAAAACTGAACACAAAAACCATACAACAAATTAATAAATAGAATGGGATTTGGGGTTGTTAGATAAAATAATAAATAATAATTAGAATTATTCACATCAGTTCTAAGAAAAATAAAATCAAATCAAGACATTAACATAGAATAAGGGATATTGGAACTATAGGTGTGCTCGGTTCAAGTAGATATGGTACCTAAATTAAAAAATTTGAATTTCCAGAATCGTATTACTTAAATCGAAACGGTTTTAATATTTTTTTCACTGCTTTATACAATTTCAATGTCTAAAGTTGGAGATGGAGAATTTAATTGCTAAGGATTTTCGATTTGATTCGACTCAGTTTCAGGAGTCGGGGATTCTTTTCTTTTTCATTATTAAAATCTTAAATAAACTAAATGCAGTAAAATTAAATAAAATAATTAATAATTATATTACATCATTAAACGTACTATATGGAATCAATATTAACTAAATAGGAACTAAAATAAAACCATCATATTAAATTAATAATTTTTAACATTGTAATGAATTAGTTGTTCAAAATATAATTATTAGATAATAAAATAGAAATTAAAATTCATATATGTTTAATATAAACATAAATATAACATGTGGAATATTTATCACATTATAACATCAATCTCCTACAAGTCAAATATAAATTTTCAATTAAATTTGTTGAGTATATTTAAATAAATTATGGCTAAAAAATTATGCAACCAGCTTTGGATAAATAATAATAATAATAATAATAATAATAATAATATAAGTCTTCATGAATTTGAATACATACTAAACTGTTCATTAATTTATTTGAGCATTTTCAATTTATTTGGCCCAATCATGCATAAATGTCAATGCATATGGTGTTGTGATTTTGCCACATTTCTTGAACAATCTGCCAATAATAAATTTATACATGTGTTTTGACATAATTATTTTGAGGGAAAAAAACTCTTTGTCATTTGTACTTGTCGCGTTTTTATAATTTGCCACCTAATATTTTTTTTTTGGTGTTATTAATAACCCAAAATATGCGGGTTTTTCTCTTTGCAACCTTCAAACTATTCTTCATTCAAAAAATGACATGATCGAAGCACGTAAACCTCATGCCATCACAAATTATTATGTTGGGCAATGTTTTCATTTTTTTAGAATGAGGCATGAGATTTACGTGTTTTGATCCGACCATTTTCTGAATGAAAAATATCTTGAAGGTTGCAAAAAGCAAAACATGCATACTTTGAATTGTTAATAACAATAAAAAATATTAGGTAGCAAATCATAAAAACGCAACAAGTACAGGTGGCAAAGAATTTTTTTCCCTTATTTTGATCAATAAGTATGGAGTAGAAGGCATTTTTGCTCACTAAAACATACAATTTTTTCCCACTAAATACTGTTATTATACTTTTTTTTTACTGCCAATTTATTTTACCTATTTTATTTAAGAATTTGCCTTGGATTTTTTTCGGCCAAATATATTTTTCACACTTACTCCACCGGTAAAACTACCTTGGCCAATAATGAAATTACCACAATCAATAATACTAACCGCATACGGTAATAAGATTACCAGATCTAGTAATCCTTTAGAGATTATCACAAACAATAAACAAAATTATCACATACGCTGATACTCATGACTAGGTATCAAACTGGTTTTCAATGATCATCAACTCAAAATAAGTATTTTTTTTTTTAGTGAATACACTCATGTGTGTTTTTAATTGTCGTCAACTCAACTAAGCTATTTTTCATAATACAATAATTATCGTAGTATACATTTTGCAGTGGTTATGTTTTCAAACATACCAAATAAATCTTAAAGTTATTTAAATAATGAAAACTATGATTCAAAGTCAATGTTTTAGGACCCGGTCTTGACATTGGTCTTGATTGACATCCTGGTCACTGAATCTACCATCAACAGAAAGATTAAGACAAAGAAGAATATATATTCTTTATATATTAAAAATAAGTAAATTGGATAAATATATTCAAATACCATATATGATAATAATAAATATTGTCAAAATATTCATTAACTTATAATAACTCAATTCTTAATATTATTTTCTAATTTAAACAATACAACTCTTCAGATATTACAATTTTCCATGCATCGAATATTACAATAGAGCATAAGGTTTGAAAAAAATTTGTAAGAAAAATAACTACATTTAAAAATATTTTTTAAAAATAAACTAGAAAGAGAAAAAATTGTTTGGGATGGAACTAAACTAAAAAACTTGAAAAGGTTTGTGAAAAGGTAAAATTAGGTGATTATCCCTGCTCAACCTATGATGCCATGTAGAAGAATAAAATACATTTAGACTCAAGCCTTTCGACTAACATGTAAAGTGAGCTTAAGCCTGCATTACTATTATTGTAGAGGAAGTCACTCTATTACCCCAAAAGCAAAGAAAGAAAGTTGACCTATAATGCAGCAAGACTCTGAGATCAAGCACTTAAACTCACTTGGGTCACATTTAAATATATCGAAGCAGACCGATGAGAAATGACACAAAATGTACGATATGGGTCTGTTTATTTCTAGATAAAGTAGATATAGTAAGACCAGCTAAAATACATACGGGTCAGCGAGAAAATGGAACAGTTCAGTGGTTCAGTAAGAAAATGGGAACAATGTCTTAAGCCATTAGGTGTAGGCGCTTTCCAGGCGTAAAATCTTCTAGTTCTTCCTATTTGACTTGACATGTGCGAGAAAAGGGTTTATGAATCCATTTTCTTTTTAAGAGAACTAAAATCACCTATTTTAATTTTTTTTTTATCATAGCGTGGATCTCAAAATATATAAAAGATCTCCCTCCAAATCGTACATACAACTTTCATCGAATACAACTTTCTGTAGAATTCTATATGTATATGTGAGATCGAGTATAAAACTTTGTTTACTCACTTTAAATTGAGTATCCATTTTTCTCCCTTTCGTGCTAGGATTAGAAATAAAAATGTATCTCAATATAAAACTAAGAATTATTTCTTAATGTTTTTGTATTTAAGTATATAATTAACTTCATACCTCAATTATCTTTGTTTAACTTTTTTTAAATAAATTAAATATAGGATTATTTAAACTCAAACTCCACATAAAATGACTGTTTATAATAAGACATTAGAATTAATAACAAGGCTCTAGCCCAAATTACAATATTCGAAACAGACCAAACCATTTGCACATTAGAATTAAATCCACCAACCGCAGCGACTATGAACATATTATGCAATGGCTAAACATGGTGGTAATAAAAATTAGTTGCCAATAAAAGAATAACAAGTAAAATTTGACCCAGAACAAAGAAGTTTATTGGATTATTGTCATGAATTCACTAGTGGAAAAAAGTCGATTAGAGGCGGCGCATAAGTGACGGTTCAACGAGAAACCGCTGCAAAAGGTGCAAAGGTAGCGCTTGTTAGCAAAGAACCGTCATTTATGAAAAAAAAATTAAAAAAAATTGAGTCCGGGTGGCGGTTATTGAATTCCAACCGCCACCAATAATATTATAAGCCGCGGTTGCTTTTGAAACCGACACTTAAAAAAAATAATCGGGCAGCGGTCCAAGGGGGAAGCGTCACCAAAAACTCACCGGGTGGCGGTTCTTTAAGTAACCGCCACTTATAGAGCGCCTCAAATTCTGGCGTCGGGCTGCGCTTATTGGGAGAGGCATCACCAATAAGTCCGGTTTCTTTTGGCCGCGCTTCCGACATAGAACCGTCGCCTATAATTGCACATTAGACGCGCGTCAGATTTAGACCGTCGCTTATATTCCCTAAACTCTAGGTCTTGTATTTACATATTTTGGGTATTGCTGTTTAAGTTGAAAGAGTATAACCAACCATCAAAAATCTGCAATTTCAGTGTAAAAGCAAAGCCTTTTAAGCTTAGGGTTTTATTTGGGCTGCAAGTGTAAGGGACCACTGTGGCTGAATTACTACCATCATCAACCTCTGAAAAAACCCCAAATTGAGAAACTAGGTTTGGGGCTCGCTGATACGACGTCGCACGATCAGATCAATCTCACCGGCTCGAATTCTGAGATCCAGTACACAGAGCCCTCGTTAAATGCGCCTGATGGGAAAAGTGATTCACCGGCGATGGTGATGGCTGCGGAGGTGGAGGATAGTGGCACCACCCACGAGGAGGCGGAATTTCAAATTGTCCTAGAGAGAGATTTTTGTTGGCTAACTATTGAGCAGGCTGAAATCGAGAGCGCGCTTGAGAGAGCRGAAGCTGTTGATGTGGAGGAAGGGAAGGATGTTGAGGGAACAGTGAAACTGGGTGATGTTCATGAAGAAAAGAATGGAAAAAATGCAGTGAGTTTTGAAGATGAAAATCAGAATGGGTTGGGTGATGTGGAGATTGAGGGGACAGTGAAACTAGATAATCTTCACGAAGAAAAGGATGGAAACATTGCAGAGAGTGTTGAAAATGAAAATGAGAATATGTGGGGTTATATGGAGAATGAGGAACCGGTGAAACTAGATAATCTTCATGAAGAAAAGGGTGAAAAAAATTATTGAGAGTGTCGAGCATGAAAATGAGAATAGGTGGGGTTATATGGAGAATGAGGAACCGGTGAAACTAGATAATCTTCATGAAGAAAAAGGTGAAAAAAATTATTGAGAGTGTCGAGCATGAAAATGAGAATAGGTGGGGTTATATGGAGAATGAGGAAACAATGAAACCAGATTATGTTTATGAAGAAAAGGGTGGATATATTTAGAGAGTGTCGAAAATGATAATAGGTGGGATTATATCGAGAATGAGAAATCAGTGAAACTGGATAATGTTTATGATGATGAGGGTGCGAAAAATGCAGAGAGTGTAGAAGATGAAAATGAGAATGGGATGGGTTATGTGGAGAATGCAGGGGGTGAAGCGATGAGGTTTGGGAGATATAATAATCAAAGTAATAACAATAAGAGGGTTAGCTATCCAATGAGGCCTGATGCAGAGGATTATGCCTTTTATATGAGATCTGGGTCTTGTAAATTTGGTTCAYATTGCAAGTTTAATCACCCTCCTAGGAGAAAGAACCAGGTCGGTATGCATAGGTGGACTCTGCCTTTTCGTTAGAAGTGCTCGACATGTGTTTCCTGTTTGAAGCTAATGAATTTGATTTTTGCAGGGTGTTAAAGAGAGATCTAATTTCAACGAAGAAAACTCAGAAAAGGCAGGGCAGACTGAATGCAAGGTTATCGGTCTTTTTTTTCCTGGATCATTTCTGTAATAGCTTTATTAGTGTATGTGATTTTAATTCCTCTTAGCTAATTATTTTGTTGGTAATATTTGCAATGTGGATAATTTTAATRTTTTTCTCTTTTGCACCCAAGGGACTATTATTATTATGAATGTTGGAAAATTTTCGTCCTGTAGAGTTATGTTTCTAATCCAACTATTATTGTTTGCTTGCTTTGTCTATCTTTTCCGTATGTGAACARAAGTGATGTTTTTTTGTCATTGTAACTCAACTGTTCTAGCATTTGATGCTTATCTGATGCAACAATCTACTTGTATTTGCTGCAATATTACCGGACATCGGGTGGATGCAAATATGGAAAAGACTGTAGATTCTCTCATGGTTCAGACAAAAGCTCCAAGTCATCCTATAGTCTGGAGTTCAACTTTTTAGGACTGCCAATTCGACCAGTATAGCTAGCCTCTTTTCATACTTTGAACTTTTTCTTTGTATACGTCTTTCTTTTGAGTTGGGCTTATATTTTATTCAATTTTCAAGTTATTTTTTCTCCTCTCAAATTAAACAAGATAATGTTGTTATTTCTGAGTGTTTTTCTTTTTTAAATCTATGAGTATCATGTTTCAAGAAATTAAGCACATAATTAGCCAAGTGACCTATAAGATGGATACTGTTTTGATCGAAATAGCTGTTCTAAACAACTTATGGTTGGATTTAAAGCCTTAAGATCATTTAAAAACTATTCAAGAACGTAATTCAGTATTTATTTTGTTACAGATCTATCTGTTGGTGAGTGCTAATTGCTAAAAGTTTATCTTATTTCGCAGGGAGAAAAAGAGTGTTCCTACTATATGCGCACTGGAACTTGCAAATACAGGATAAGCTGCAGGTTTCATCATCCTGAACCCACTACAGTCGGTGGAGCTGATTCCCCTTCTGGATATGGCAATGATGGCTCTATTCCATCACAACTTGTTTCTTCGTCATCTATGTCTTCATGGTCTTCACCTAGAGCATTTAATGAGACTTCACCATTTACACCTGTAATATTCTCCCAAACCCAGGGTGACCCAACTTCAGATTCAGATTGGAATAGTTATCAAGTACATTTATTACCTTCACGATCATCATTCTTGATATTATTCTTTTATTTTCTTTTTGATTACTATGCAGTTTCCTCGTTTTTCACATATTGTTCTTTCAGACTCAAAATTAGTAAAGATTGCATTTCTATTAACAATAAGGGTTTAAATCACTTTCTCTTCTCTCTATCACACCGCGCGCGCGTGTGTGTTTTGGCCACTTGGTTTTCTCTCCGTTTGTTAGGCAGAGGCATTTGGATAGGAAGTATATTGTTTCTAGTTTTTCCCTTTTTTATTTTATTTGTTTTGATATCTAGATTATAGTCAAGTGACATAAGGGAGGTTTTTGTTGCACCTTCATAAAAAAACTAGAAGCTTGTAACAAGGCTAGTAGTGTCTTGGTGGATTATACTCCATTTCAATGTTATCTTCTCCAGTTAAAACTGTGAGCATGTGTTTTTGTCAGTACTATTCGGTAGTATCTTCATTTGATTTTTTTCTTTACTTTCTATTTCTTATGAGGGGGAAAGGGAAGGAGGCACCTAGGTTGGAGAGTTGGCAGTTGTTTGGGGAATATCCAGATTTTTTTGTAAAATCAAATAGTAGTTATGAATATTTTGGTTTGTTTAATTTGTGTATTTGCTATGAAAAGATGATCTGCAGGAATTATAAAAATTTTCGGGAATTTCAGATTTTGTGCAATTTAGGTGCAGAAAGCAGGAAAAAAAACCAAAAAAAAAAACAAAAGTGGCGGTTCTAAAAAGAAACGCTGCTAATGTTTTGGACTTTAAGTGACTCAGAGAACCGTCGCCCGGCTTCTATTTTAAGCGGCGGTTCTGAGATAAGAACCGCCTCCCGGTTCCTATTTTAAGCGGCGGTCTCTATATGAGAACCGCCACCCGGTTCTGTTTTTGGCGTCGATTTCAACAGGATTTCAATATTTTTGGTGGCGCTTCTAACTAAGAACCGCCACCCGGCATCTATTTTAAGCAGCGGTTTGAACCGTCGCCCGGCTTTTTTTTACTTTAAGCGTCAGTAGCTTAAGAGGCGGTTCAGAACCGCCTCCAAATGCTGTTTTGAACCGCCTCTAATCGACTTTTTTCCACTAGTTATTCTCTGCATGTGCATCATTAGATCATATGAAATTTGCTAAAAATCAGTTAATTCCACATTAGATGTATAGACACGAGAAAATTACATCCACACACAATAGAAACAAAAAACGAAGAACCCAAGATTACAATCAACACAATATATCATAAAAAATATTGAAATCCATATATTATGTAAAATACTCGAACCAATAACATAAATTGTCAGTTTCTGTTAAAGGACAATAATATAATATAAGTGTAAAATTTGAAAGTATATGATTTTGAAAATAAGTCTCAGATTTACGATGTTGTTATCAATGTTAAACAACGCTGACTAACAACATCAACCAAAGTAAAATAAATAATATGCAGCGAAAATTAAATTTAAGAACACGATAAAACAAATTCAGTTCACAAGTAAAAGTACTTGTGAACTTGGGTGTACAAACCTGAAAACTATATTACTTTATTATTTTTCGATCAATACAAAAATATTAGGTAATATATGAAAACTAAAGTATCAAAACACATGATACTAAATACTTGTCGCCTACACTAGTGGAAAAAAGTCGATTAGAG
>BMAC01000062.1:1557201-1606205 GCA_014905375.1 Phtheirospermum japonicum | reverse complement strand
ATTATATTTTTAATATTTTTATTACAGATTAAAAAATTAATATTTATTAAATAATTTTCAATTTATTATCTTCTTATACTTAAATAACTTTTACTTTTTATTTTGTTGTAAAGTTTTTCAATTTTTTTTAGTATCCAAAGTAATTTCTTATACTTAAATTTCTTTTTCTTTATATATTTCTGCTTGCGTAGGTGGTCGTTCAATGTTCATAATAGCAAATCAGGACTTCAGTACAAATACAATCACTAGCGTCTCATATTATATCCAGCCAAATGGGGGGAAAAGAGAATAAAATAAAATAAAAAAGGTAAAACATTCAGAGAATATGCACACCCACTCAAACACAAAGAAACCAGCTTAAATGTATTAGAAAGAAACCTAGCAACCAACAAATGACTAAGAACATATAAAATAGGAAAATTGATACACATATCAAGTATCAAACAACTATCATCGAAAGAAAGAAAAATACTGCAGAAAATAAAATAGATAAAAAAAACTGTATAATAAAAACAAAAAACAACCTGTAAAGTATCATTAGACCTCTACAGCAGAGATCCTTGGTGTTTAAAACTAACATCATAAAAGACCACCAACCTAGATACATCAACAAAGTAATGTGCATAACACATAAAAACCTTGGAATATTATGATACCAATAAAAAGAACAGAGGCAACATCTAGAAAGATGTAAAATAGTTGTCAAGAAGCAATCAACAGTTTATACAGAATACCATGCCAATGGTCTAGGAGTTAATACAGTAACTCAAATACAAATAAAGTACCTTCCAGCATTCAAGAACTGTGCTACAGAGACATGTCATCGAGCCATACACTGCCAGTTCACTTTAATGAGTCCGAAGTAGGATATCAAGAATCCAAGGTATGAGCAATCCAATTAAAAAGGTAATTTGCATTTCAAGCTTTATAAGGTCAGGCAACATCAACTTGGACGGTCAATGTTGTGCTAAGATTTATCCAGAAATATCGAAACTAATAAATGCTTATCACTCATCAGGTCTACTCAATTTCTTCCAGTTGTTAAAGGGAATCTGAGTAGTTGCTAAAGGCGAAAGATCCTACCGCTTAAGGCGCAAGGAGGCACAAAAAAAAGTAAAAAAAAAAAGAAAGAAAATATACCTAGAACTCATAAACACGCAATGGCAAGAAAACATCACTATTCAGAATCCACAAAAGACTTACTAGTTAATAACAGAGTGTTAAACCTCAAATTTTTTTTTTTTTTAAACGAAAAAAAACTCCATGTTTCAGAGGCGTGCCTCTCACACATCTCCAGCCTTAGGGCTTGGGAGGCGCTGTAGGCTGCGCCCTGGTGCATCAGAAGCCCCTTTATAAGATATGCTAAACAGCTTTCTTGTAGATATAAATACTTGGTGGTATAACTTATCATTGTCATTAAATTTGAATTAATACATAAAAATTTGTACCTGTCTCAGGAAATAATTAGTACTCAAAATTATAAACTTTCAAGTGAAAGTGCACTTATCATGCAAGAAAACTTCCATCAGAAATTGCAAAGAGAGGGAGAGACAGAACTCTTCTCAGAGACAATAGKAAGTACTTTGKAATTTCGCAGTTAGCTCGAGATACAGTAATCCAAATAATTGAACACCAATTGCATTCCATTTCCATGAKTATTCTGATCCAAAAGTCCCAAGAGTACATTATCAATATCAAGGGAAGTACAAGGGCGAATAAATTCACCTACAACAGGGTTGGCACAGCAAAACAGTACCATTGATTATATCTTCTTATATTGADTATTATCTTTATATATTTATTGTTGTAAAGTCCTGATTTATTATCTTTTTCTTTTCAATTTTTTTTAGTATCCAAAGTAATTTCTTTTTTTAGCCTTTTAATGTTCAACTCTTCTTCTTTATTTTTAATTTGATTTTGTTTTTGTTTAAATTACATATATAGCTAGGACAACTTCATGTTGAACTTGAGAGAATGAATGCTGAAAATCAGAGGTTAAGAGGGATGCTGGCTCATGTGAGCAACAATTACACCGCYCTGCAAATGCAATTAGCAACGTTGATGCAACAGCGACAAAATTCAAGAAACGATAGCAATCAATTAGACAAGGTACGTAATCACATTATATTATATTTCCAAGGTGAATTACAAAATTACCCTCATATTSAATCAAGGTAAACAAATATTAATTTGAAATTTAATTTATCTAACTTATTTTTCATCTTTTTTTTTTGTCTCTTTTCTCTTTAGATTGTGGATAGAAAATCTGAAGAAAAGAAAKTAGAAAATGAAGGAGTATTAGTACCAAGACAGTTCTTGGACTTATCCCCCGGCGTCACTAATCGGACGGCCGATGAACAATCTGACTCGTCCTCCGAAGAAAGAACACTTTCCGGATCGCCTCAAGAAAACATGGAAACATCTAAGAATAAAAGGACTGGCAACCAAGAATCTGAGGGTTGGGCTTCTAACAAGGCTCCTAAATTGAATCCTAATTCAAATGCAGTCGAACAATCAACCATGCGAAAAGCTCGTGTTTCTGTCCGAGCACGATCGGAAGCTCCAATGGTGAGTAACTAAATATTAGAAAATTGTTTGATTAATATTACTAGGAATTGGCATTAGATTTTTTTTAAAAAAATTTGTGCTAAAATTGTGCATATATATATATGTGTGTGTGTGTGTGTGTGTGTGTGTTTTCTTTCAAAGATTTCGGATGGGTGCCAATGGAGAAAATACGGACAAAAGATGGCGAAAGGGAACCCGTGTCCCCGAGCGTATTATCGTTGTACAATGGCAGTCGGTTGTCCCGTGCACAAACAGGTACATGTTAATATAAAGATATTAAGGACGAAGACAACAAATTCAAAGAAACCCTTAACAATGATGCTAAGGGACTGCTAAGCCTCTACGAAGCAGCCCATGTGAGGATTCATGGAGAACAAATCTTAGACGAGGCTTTGGCCTTCACCGTCCATCACCTGAAGCGTATGGTACAACAATTAGAGTCTCCACTTCAAGACCAAATGAAGCGAGCTCTGGAGCATCCCCTCTATAGGGGTATTCCAAGAATAGAAACCCGTTATTACATTTCCTTGTACGAAAAGGACAGCTCAATGAATGAACTACTTCTTAAACGATGGGAGAGGCCGCGAAGCATAAAGAACTCCCGAGACTGTCGTTAGATAGTAAAGCAAGTTCCATGAAGCGTTCAAGACTGAATTTTCTCAGGCATATGGAAAACGAGTATTACGGCCACACCCGGACATCCAGCGTTGTAGTAAAGCTAATGGGTCTTTAAAATTTCCCAGAATACCATTTGCACCGATGAAAATAGGACCCAAAACTCAGCAAGAATGGAATATTCAGTCCGTGTCATCACAACAACATTTTTATCAAAGAATCACAGGACATATCGAGTCTCGACAAGCTTATAATCAGGCCATCAGTGGACTTGCATCTCACTTATATAACAATAGTTTGAAATCTACGGGATTCTTTCTTGGTTATAGTAATTACATTGTCTAAATGTACTCTGTGAATTCGTTCATATTGGGCCCTTTCATTATTTATTCAGAGGGACATCCGGATGTTATTCAGGATGGAGTGGCATCCGCAGAGGCATATCAGAATGACCTTGCTTATCTCAAGAGAAAGGTTGTTGACTTCTTTGGGATTTAATTAGTTATCTTAATCATATAAGTTCTCGATTGAGTAACACCGATTTGGGGTTATTTCATCTCAGGCAAACACATTCAGCAAACACATTCAGCAAACACATCTCAGGCAAACACATTCAGCAAACACATCTCAGGCCTAAAATCTGGTCATTGTCCTCTTTGAAATTAGACATTCAGCAAACACATTAAATAACAAATAACTAAACCCTAATTTAATTACAACAAAAATAAATAAAATCAAGGTAAAATCTATTAAATAATTTCAAACCAAAAAATATATATATATGAAACACATACCTTGCAACGGTGGAAGAGGACGGCAGCAGCGAGGTTGGAGATAGACTGCCGGAGGACGAGCACGGCGACCGACAGCGCAGCGGCTTCAGGCAGCGGTGGATGCGGAGGCAGAGCTTCAAAACTTCAACATAAATTTCAGCTTCGACTTCAAGGCTAACTAAATTCGAGGGCCAATTTTTTTCAAGGAGGAAGTGAAGAATTCAAGGGCTGAGTAAAATTTTCCCGGCTAATTCAAGGGCTAAGCTAGGTCTTCGATTTCTCGGCTATTTTTCAGTCTAATTTTGGGGCCGGGCAATTTTGATATTCATAGATTATAGGCGACGGTTGGGAATAAGAAGCACGGCTAAAAAGGCATTATAGGCGACGGTTGGGAATAAGAAGCGCGGCCAAAAAGGCCGAACTTATAAGCGACGGTTCACCGAATAAGTGCGGCCCGAAACCATTTTTTTGTGGTGCTCTATAGGTGGTGGTTTCTTCAAGAACCGCCACCCGGTGTATTTTTGGCGACGGTTCCCTCTTGAACCGCTGCCCGATTCTTTTTTTTTTTGGTGTCGGTTTCAAAATAAACCGCGACTTATAATATTATTGGTGGCGGTTGGAATGAAATAACCGCCACCCGGACTCGCTTTTTTTTTTTATATTATTCATAAGTGATGGTTCTTTTCTAAAAACCGTCACTTATGCACCTTTTGCGGCGGTTTCTTGTTGAACCGTCACTTATGCACCGCCTCTAAATGACTTTTTTCCACTAGTGCTAGGTTGAACAAGCTCTTCTCCGTTGGTCACGCAACTTCGAATAACTTGTTGATCTCGATCAATGGTTCCAAGTAGTTTTCATGTTCTTTGTCTTGCTTGTGCGTCATGCGTCTTCAGCTCAATAATCCCGTGCGTAAAAAATTATGTTTTGCTTTAGAATTCTTCTTGTCTTAAATAGACAATTCTAGAATTCTAAACTTGGTAAATAAGCATACTAAAATTTAGACGCAATCTAGGAAAATAAAAACCTATAAATAAACTAGGAAACACAATTTAGAGTTTTTAATTAATTTCGTACCTAAGAAAGGCAAATAACCAAATAAGAATTATTGTCAAGAATAAATTTCTCAACAACGAGAATATGTGCAAAATGTCAAAATACATTCTCACACGACAAATGGGGATTTGCCTCCGAATACAAGTGCTATTAGCTTCAGATCGCTCTAAGCAGCCAACTCGAGCAAAATTTCACAAGTATCAGTCGACCCACTTAAAGTAAGCTGCAAAGGAGAATTATATAAAATCTCAAAATCCAACAATGTAAATTCTAAATTGTAGTAATGCTTCCAAGAAGAAAAATATCTAATCGTTTGAAAGAAATGTAATGCTGCAATCACAACAAAAATAACAAGAAAAAACAAGGCTGAAAGTGATTAAAAAAAAGCCATTTTCTTTAAAGCTACTCATTTTCACCCATGTTACTTCAACAATAAATATTAGTATTTTACCAGAGACCTTGCAGCTTCTCTACAACTCCTCCCGTAAAAATCAAATAAATAAATAAATCATACAATGCAGAAAGAAAAAAGAGTAGGGTCTACTTGAGCTTGCAAGTAAGGAAAGTAAATCCTAGAACAGAAAACCATCTGCCAGTAATGCCCAAGCATTATTCCTTGCCCAATAAAAAAGTATTACTACATCATATGCTCCATTATTCCTTAGCTTTTCCCAGTCTACGGCCCCTTAAAAAAAATTGTAACTCTATAGATTAGTTTACAACTATAATTCTGCAGACCACTTTCACAGATAATATAACAAGCATGAGCAATATGAATAAATCACATTTTCTCAAAAACCAAAACCACTCTCATTACAGGTTCTTTTATTTTTTTTCATTCTTGTTTCTTTAACAACAACACCAACATCAACTGTTAAGGATTTTATTTTTGGAAATAATTTCTTATTTAGTTATTTGCTTTTCTTGGGCTAAAAATAAATTAGGGAATTAGATTTAGGACTTTATTTGTTTCCTAGTTTATGATTAGAACTTTAATTAGTTTTCTAAATTTTGTTTAGGATTTATTTTCCTTGTTTATCAAGACTAGGACTTTAGGACTTGTCTATTTAAGACAACACAAGAACACAAGACAAATTAACCTTTGCCACAACCAAGAGACGCGCGGAAAAGCAAGGAACGAGCGACGCAAAGCATCAAGGAAGAACACAAGTAAGATAGCTACTTGGAGACATTGTTCTAAATTAAGAAGTTTTTCGAAGTTGCGTAACCAACGGAGAAGATCTTATCATCACGGCGACAAGTATTTAGTGTCAAGTTTGTGATATTTTAGTTTTCATATATTACTTCATACTTTTTGTATTGATCGTGAACAAGATAAGTAATATAGTTTTCGGGTTTGTACACCCAAGTTCACAAGTACTTTTACTTGTGAACTAAATTTAATTTGTTGTGTTCTTAAGTTTTATTTCCGCTGCATATTTTTATTTTAACTCTGGTCGATGTTGATAGTCAGTGTTGATTAACATTGATAACAACATCATAAAACTGAGACTTATTTTCAAAATCATAAACCTTCAAATTTTACAATTGGCATCTAGAGCGGGTTACTTAACCTTTTAAGTATTGATCCTTATTTGTCTAGGTACTATGGATACAGAGGATTATGAATTTATTGACGAGTACGAGAAGCTGTGCATTGAGCATAAGCAATTATTTGTTAGTTGGGCAAAACAAGTATTCAAAGTCAAGGATGTTAAGATCGAGGTGGATAAACTGACTCAGGAAAAGGATGACCAACTGAATATAATTGTCCGATTGGAGTAATCCCTCGCCAAAAAGGATGATGAGCTAGAACGAGTAAAAACCGAGTTGAAGAAGGTTCAAGAAATACTCATAAACCTCAACAAGGGCAAGACCGTGGTGGATGAGATTTTGGAATCGAGTATCTCGAATTGTTCAAAATACGGTATTGGATACGAACCTGTTCAAAAGCCAGTTTCAAGTCAAAAGGTGAAGTCGACCAAACGCCACAAGAGGAGAAGAAGACAATACGTGTGTCATCACTATGGTGAACCAGGTCACATACGACCATATTGCTGGAAGCTTGTTGGAAAGCAAACTCTTTTTAAAAGGTCGAAGCTGACTGTTGAATCCAATGTTGGTTTCCAGAAAACCAACACCAAAACCAGTACCAGATTCAAAAAGGTCTGGGTCAAGAAAAATGATATCAAGTGCAACATGATCTGTACCTCCCTGAAATCCCACGTCCCTGGAGTCTAGTACTTCGAAAGTGGATGCTCCAAGCACATGACAGGATCTGAAGATCTACTTTCCAATATTGTTAAATTTCGAGGTGGAAAAGTAAAATATGGTGGAGGTACAAATGGTCAACTTATTGGGCAAGGAACTCTTGATGTTCCAGGCATTGTAAAGCTGGAAAACGTATTGCTGGTAGAAGGACTTACTGCGAACTTGATAAGCATTAGCCAACTATGTGATGGTGGTTTTAGTTTCAAGTTCAATCATGAAAAATGTGAAGTTTATGACGAGGATGGTGCATGTATCCACACTGGTCAGAGGACTTCWGACAATTGTTACCAAATTATTGGTGATGTGTTCTGCAGGTACAAGATGCTGGAAAGATTGACCATAGATGAAGATGCAGGTGTTAATACTGAAGAAACTGGCGATGTTAGTTTCGATGACAGTTCTGGGAACTCAATATCAAACCCAATATCGACTCAAGCTGATCCAAAGTTAGACTCAGATTCAGATAAAACGTTTGTTCCAGTCACTCGTATTGAATTGATGGTAAGTGAGTTTATTACGAAAGTATCTGATACATTCAAGATGAGTATGGAAGGTAATCTCTCTTACTTTCTTGGTTTGCAAATTAAACAACTGGATGATGGTATTTTTCTTTCTGAGTCCAAATATGTTAAGAATCTTATATCTTGGTATAGCAAAAAATAGAATTGCATTTCTCTTTTTACAGCTAAAGCCGAGTATATTACAGCTGGAAGTGCTTGTACACAGTTATTGTGGATGAACCAAATGATAGAGGACCACGGTCTACATAGAAGAACACTGACTGTGCTATGTGATAATTCCAGTGCCATTGATATCTCAAAAAATCCGGTCAAACTTTCTCGAATCAAACACATTGACATAAGGTACCATGTTATTCGAGACTTGGTTGAGAGGAAGATAGTTATCCTTGAGCATATAGGGACAGACAATCAGCTTGCTGAAATCTTCATGAAGGCATTAGATTTTGAGACCTTCTCTCATTTGAGAAGAGATCTCAGTATGTGCATTGTCTAAGCCAATGTTGGTTTGTGATGTTGTGACACTCAATATCAACATCATTCACAACATCTGTATAATTTTGCATGCATTTTTATTTTTCTTTTCATACATAATCCAAATGCATTGAGTCTAGTTGAAAGTGCGATAAGGTCTTGTGTTGCAATAAAAGTGATAACAAGAAGACTAACCTCTTCAATTAGGTGATTGTGGAGCTTGCCCGCAGAAACTGATTTTCTCCAAGTCAAAAAACAAGAGGTGTTAACAGCAATTGCTGAAGATAAACTATTTCTCTTCAAATCTCTAAAAAGATGAAGAAAATCTGGATACAAATTGATCCAATCTTTAAATTTCACATTCTTGAGCGATTATGACGTAGTCATTAACTTGGGTTAAGGGGTAAGTTTCCATTGACTTCGCCTGAGGCAATGTTGATTATAATGTTATCAGTAATAAAAAGCAACACTGATCGAGTCACTAAAACCGTAATGTGATTTTTTTTAACCTTTTTAGGTCATCTTTTTAGGCATCAATTAGAAAATTCATACTTTGAGAAGATGCCTCCTTGTTGTGCGTTCTGTTGTTTGTCTTTGTGTCTATATTGAATTATCTTAATCTTGTTTTGAATCTTGCTAACCGCGTGTTTCAGTGGAGTTGTAATTGGATGGTTGGACAGGTAATAAAGATATTGATTTTGTGAGTGAAAAATTGCTTTGCAAAGGCTTTGTTCCACTATGGTGATGGTTTATAAAAATCTAGCTCTATCTCGGTTTTAATTTGAAGTTGGGATTTGTGTTTTTTATTCTCCAAATAAGAGATAGTGGGCTATTTAAGCATAGAGATCGTGTGTCTTATTTTGAGAAAAAGTGGGGGAGTTATTTTATAACTTTACTTTGTTCATCCCCTTCTTTTATCTATTGCTTACGACTTTTCCATATTGACAAAGTTAAGGTTTTTACTTTTTCTTTCTCCAAATTTTACTGCCTACGACACTCGACTTTTTGTTTGTAGTTGTTTTTCAATCTCTTGCAGAATATCAAATTCACCATCACCCAGCAAAGCTTCGAAAACAGACTGTGCGTCTAGCTAATAAGAAAGTTCCACCCAAAGAGAGAAAATAAGAAGTCCAAAGCTGCCGTGTCAGCCCATGTTAGTTCTGGTGTTGTGTCACCAAAACCAACATCCCCTACAGACAATCCTACCTCTTCTCCAAGCTTCGATTCTGACAATATTCCATCTGCCAGTGCACCGATGTCAACATTTGCCTCCGACCACTCTGCTAGCTCTGATGAGGCTCCGTCTCAAGCCGTCGAGATTGAAGACATGGAACCAATCTCCATGAGGTTCTTGGCGAGTGAAGCTGAAGAGCTGTTCTTGGGATTTCAAAATCGAGGCATGATTGCTGAGCGCCAAATCCCCGTTGATGTTTTCGTGAAGCAGACTCTGATTACCTTCTTTAGGCACCGAGGCACCTCTTCGAGCTGGTGTCATGTCTGGTGTTGGTTCTGGTATTCCCAACATCAGTACCAACATGGTTCTTTTTTCTACTCAGTTTGTCCGAGCCCAGTTTACTTTGTTTGATAACCAGGATGCACAGCACCAGGCGCTTCGGGACTCGTTTGAGGTCCTTTTGCTTTAAGAACAAAAAGGGGGAGGAGAATGTGAAGACGCTGCTGTGAATGTTGTTCGTTTTTGTTTGTTTTAAACAATGGTTCCTTCATTTAGGGGGAGTTTCTAATGTAGGTAGAGCTTCTAATTCAGGGGGATTTTTTTGTCTTTTGATCATTTTCATGCGTCTTAGTTATTTTGTCCAGAAAGGCAAAAGGGGTAGATTGTTGAGGATTTTATTCTTGGGAATAATTCCTTATTTAGTTGTTTACATTTCTTGGGCTAAAAATAAATTAGGGAACTAGATTTAGGACTTTATTTGTTTCCTAGTTTATGATTAGGAGTTTAATTAGTTTCCTAGATTTTGTTTAGGATTTATTTTCCTTGTTTATCAAGACTAGGACTTTAGGACTTGTCTATTTAAGAAAACACAAGGACGCAAGACAAATTAATCTTTGCCACAACCAAGAGATGCACGGAAAAGTAAGGAACGAGCGACGCAAAGCATCAAGAAAGAACACAAGCAAGATAGCTACTTGGAGCCATTATTTTAGATTAAGAAGTTTTTCGAAGTTGCGTAACCAACGGAGAAGATCTTATCATCACGGCGACAAGTATTTAGTATCAAATTTTTGATATTTTAGTTTTCATATATTACTTCATACTTTTTGTATTGATCGTGAACAAGATAAGTAATATAGTTTTCGGGTTTGAACACCCAAGTTCACAAATACTTTTACTTGTGAACTGAATCTAATTTGCTGTGTTCTTAAGTTTTATCTCCGCTGCATATTTTTATTTTAACTCTGGTCGATGTTGATAGTCCGTGTTGATTAACATTGATAACAACATCATAAAATTGAGACTTATTTTCAAAACCATAGACCTTCAAATTTTACACCAACAATAATAAATATACATAACAAGCAGTAAGATCAGTTCTACCTTGAGTGCACTTGTCACATAATATATCTTAACAGTTCCTATAAATAAACTAATGATGAGGATTTATATTGGAAAATAAATGAATTATGAAACAAAAGAGTGCTTTATTCGACTTCCAAGTTGGAACAATAAGATAATGAGAACAAACTCTCAGTCTTGATAAGCAATTATTCTAAAATTTCAATATACCCATCAACCACGAAATATAAGGTATTTATAGGTTTAAAACAACCTAAGATTCAATGAATGAAAAGAAACAATAATAAAAGCAACTTTCAAACTCCCAAGTGTCCCTTTGACATCTGGTCTTCACTTGTAACATTCATAACTTTCTGAATACTTGGATTCTGATAATGAACCGCATAGTTTTGGAAATATAATTAAGTCAGCTTTCTGATGCCGCAAACCATACATGAATCCAATATTTTTAGAAGAAGTTATGGCTGAAACACTGAGAGCCGCGCATTCAGCGATTCTACACTACACCATCCTCTCCAGGCAAGAAAGAACTCGTCTCAGAGTTCAGATCATTTTCTCCATGATACGGGGTCAGATCACGAACATGAAATGTAGGATGGGTGTGTATATGCGCCAGTAGTTCAATCTTGTAGGCATTATCATTTATTTTCTTCAACACTCGACAAGGACCAATCTTTTTCTCTTTGAGCTTGTTGTATGTACCAGCTGGAAACCTCTCATTCCTTAAGTACACCCACACAAGATCTTCTTCCTTGAAAATTTTAAATCTTCGACGGATATCAGCAGCATCCTTGTAAGACTTATAACTTTGTTCAAGCTTCCTCTTTACTTCTTCATGAATCTTATCAATTGAATTTGCGAACTCCTCGACTTTCTTGTTAGAAGATGGAACAAGATCAAGATAACGATTTTAATTCTTCCCATAAACAATCTCAAAGGGACTCTTCCCCGTAGGATGATTCACAATAGAATTGTAAGCAAACTTGGCTTTGGATAGAATGGCGTCCCATTGCTTCGGCCTTTTGGAGGTCAGGCTTCGAAGCAAATTTCCCAATGTACGATTTACCACCTCAGTTTGTCCATTAGTTTCAGGTTGATAGGCACTAGTGTAGAGCAAATTAGTTCCCAACTTCTTTCACAAGCTTCTCCAAAAATGACTGAGAAATTTGTATCACGATCAGAAACGATACTCCTTGGAATTCCATGAAGTTTGATGACTTCTTTGATATAGATATCAGCAATGTAAGATGCATCCATTGTCTTCTTACATGGTATAAAATGAGCCATCTTGGAGAAACAATCAACAACAACAAAAATTAAGTCAAAACCCCTTTGTGTTCTTGGCAATCCAACGACAAAATCCATGCTAATAGATTCCCAACAAGCATCAGGAATAGGCAATGGCGTGTAAGCGCCGGTGTTTTGACTTTTGCCTTTGCATGTTTGGCACACACGACACCTCTTCACAAAGTTAGCAACATCTGGATAAATATTAGGCCAAAAATACATCTCTTTGATCAACAATAATATTTTATCCCGCCCAAAGTACCCACCAAGACCACCACAATGAAGTTCCTGAATGGTGTACTTTCTCAAAGAGCATTTAGGAATGCACAAACTCGATCCTTTAAGAAGAAAGTCATCAACTAAAAAATAGTTAGCACATTTTCCTTCCCTGCTCTTCTCATAGGCTTCGCTAAAATCAGAATCTTCTGCATATATTTCTTTTAAGATATCAAATGCCACAAGTTCGATTCTCACAGAATTTAATGATGCAACCCTCCGACTAAGTGCATCTTCCACTTTATTAAGCTTCCCGCTTTTATGTCTCAACACGAAAGTGTATTCTTGCAAGAATGACACCCAATCTGCAAGCCATCGATTCAAACTTTCCTTCGAATTAATATTCTTTAGAGCTTCATGATCATAATTGAGGATGAACTCCTTTTGGATGAGGTATGGACGCAATGACGAAGAGCTTGAACTATAGCATAAAGTTCCACATCATACGTTGAGTACCTTTTCCTGGTATCATTCAATTTTTCGCTAAAGAAAGAAACATGATGTTCATCCGGACTCAAGACACCTCCAATCTAACCTTTAGAGGCATCACAATCAACCTCAAAGACTTTATCGAAATCAGGCAGAACAAGAACAGGTGCACTAACCAATTTTTCTTTTATAGCTTTGAAACTTGACTCGGCCTCCATACTCCAGATGAAATCTCCTTTCTTCACAAAATCTGTCAATGGTGCTGCGATGGTGCTGAAGTTCCTTATAAATCGCCGATAAAACGAAGCTAAACCATGAAAGCTGCGAACTTCGTGCAAATTTTTCGGAGTAGGCCATTCTTCAATGTCTCTGATTTTCTCTTCATCCACCATGATGCCTGAAGGGGTTAGAACAAAGCCTAGAAATACTAGGCGATTCTTCATGAAAGAACATTTTTTAGATTGACGTAAAGCTTCTCCTTTCTTAAAGTTAAGAGAACAATTCTCAAATGCTCAATATGATCCGATGAATCCTTGCTATATACGAGAATATCATCAAAATACACAACAAAAAACATGCCAATAAGACGTTGAAGGGCTTGACTCATTACCCGCATAAATGTACTCGGAGCATTTGACAATCCAAACGGCATAACAAGCCACTCATACAACCCCTCACGTGTTTTGAACACTGTCTTCCACTCATCTCCCGGCTTGATTCTAATTTGGTGATAGACGCTTCGGAGATCGATTTTGGAAAATACTTGAGCTACTGCCAACATGTTAAACATGTCATCAATCCTCAGTATAGGAAACTGATACTTGATGGTGATTCGATTTATAAACCGACTATCGACACACATCCGCCAAGAACCATCTTTTTTTGGAGTTAGAAGTGCCGGTACCGCGCATGGACTCAAACTTTCTCGAATATGGACTATGTTTAGCAAGTTCGAAACCTGGTGATTGAGTTCTTTATGCTCACTTGGGCTCATCTGGTAATGAGATTTATTTGGTAGAATGGCTCCCGGTATCAAATCAATTTGATGCTGAATATCGCGCAATGGAGGAGGACCATCGGGTAATTCTTCGGGAATGACGTCCTTGAATTCTTCTAAAATTGTTTGGACACCACTTGGTATTTAAAATTCTTTCGCCCTCTCTTTAGCCACTAGAACATAGATCAAACCATCTCGCTGGACTTCCTTCTCAAATTGTGATAATGTGAGTAAAGTGCCTGCGTTTTCTTTCCTGGAGCGTTTCTCAATACTTATATCTTTACAAGGTAAGAGAACAATTTCTGTTTTACCAATCATAAAAGTATAAGTATTTCTTCTCCCATTATGTATAGCACGTCTATCGTATTGCCAAGGCCGACCCAAAAGAATGTGACCAATATCCATAGACATAACATCACACCAAACTTCATCAAGATAAGTTTTTCCCATTGAGAACGAAACAAGACATTTCTTATTAATTCGTACCTCATTATCTTTCTTCATCCATGAAACATAATATGAATGAGGATGTGGTACCGTTGTGAGATTGAGTTTGTCCACCATTTCTTGAGAAATAAAGTTCTCGAAGCTGCCTCCATCAATGACTAAAGAACATACTTTTCCGAGGGACTTACACCTTGTTCGAAAAATGTTCTGCCTTAGCCAACGTTGATCATGTTCTTGCTTTGGTGTTGCAAGGACTCGCTCGATCACCAAGCACTCTCCATCTTCAGGATCAAGTTCTTCTCGTTCAGGCCCATAGTCATCATACTTTGGCTCTTCATCATACAATTGGGATGTTTCTTCTTCTTCAACAACAGCTCCAGCTCGAACATCGTTCTTACGATTCGGACATTGATTCATAAAATGCAAAGTTTCTCCACACTTAAAATAAGGTTTTTGATTTCCCTTAGTGGCACTTGCTCCATCGTTGGTCCATGCTTTCTTTTGAAACTCTTTGTTTGATGTCTCTGCCTTTGAAGGATACATAATTTGAATATCAACAAGTTTTTTTGCACCACGTCATGACAATCTTGATTCAACCTTCAAGGCTAATTGATAAGCATCATTGAGCCTCCAAAGTTGCTGCATTTCCACTTCATCTCTAATTGCTGGTTTAAGCGCATTGACATATCTTGCAACGAGCTGGTCTTCCAATTCTTAGCAATTATTTCTAGCCATTAACTTGTAGAATTCCTCCGTATAGTCCGTCACCATTTTGTTGCCTTGTTGCAAAGTATTGAATTGTATAAAAATACTTTGAGCAAAATCAGCAGGAAGAAAATTTTGGTGCAATCTCGTCTTCATCTTTTCCCGAGAAGAGACCTTGGGTTTTCCTTTTCGCAATCTCATGTCCTTCATCTTATCCCACCAAAGTGATACATATCCTTGAAGCCGAGTAGCAACGAGTTTAACTTTCTGACTTTCCGAGGTGTCTTGATATTCAAAGAATCTTTCGACAGCACTAAGCCAATCAAGAAATTCATCCGTTCGAAGACGGCCATGAAACTCCGGTATGTCCATCTTCAGAAAATCTGTGGATCGATTGAACTTTGTAAAGAAATTATTAATTTTTTTGTTGGCGAAATAATTCTCATACTCCGAGTCTTCACTAGAATAGCATAGCCTCTTGACGTCCAAGTCGTATGGTCAGCTCCTCAACTTATTTTCGAAGTGCCTGAATTTCAGTATCCCATTCATCTCCTGTATTTTCCAAGTTGCCTCGACCACGCCCACCTCTTCCTCTTCCCGCTCTCGCTGCCATAAGAGAGATGGAAAGAAAAATGCCGATAGCGTATTCTGGCTCTGATACCAAATGATTACGATTTATATTGGAAAATAAATGAATTATGAAACAAAAGAGTGCTTTATTCGACTTCCAAGTTAGAACAATAAGATAATGAGAACAAACTCTCAATATTGATAAACAGTTATTCTGAAACTTTCTACCCATCAACCACGAAATAGCAGGTATTTATAGGCTTAAAACAAACTAAGATTCAATGAATGAAAAGAAACAATAATAAAAGCAACTTTCAAACTCTCAAGTGTCCCTTTGACTTCTGGTCGTCACTTGGAACGTTCATAACTTTCTGAATACTTGTAATATTAGAATGCACCACAAATTGATGGAAACATAATTAAGTCAGCTTTCTAATGCCGCAAACCATACATGAATCCGATGTTTCTAGAAGAAGTTATGGCTGAAACACTGACAGCTGCGCATTCAGCGATTCTACACTACATCATCTAATTAATTAAAACCAAATTTAATGCAAAAACATTCAAAACGCAACGAATACATTCCAAACGCTGAATAAATTTGGATAAAATGGAAAAGCACTGAAGTCTATCCCACAACCTGTGCATTTTGTTACTACTTCATCATAGACCTGTCTAATTTGATCAAAATACGAATAAAAACCTAGTGTTCAACAAACTACTCGGGATAAAAAAATATAATTTTCTACAAGATTTGAATTGTCACTTCAATTCCAGGATATCACCACAAAACTATAACATAGTATAGATACAGCATATTCACTCGGCCGACAAAAAACAGAAGAAATATTTTACCCAGCGATCTTTCTCTTAATTGATGGGCTGTATCAAGATCATAAAATCAGCAAAAACATTTCTTATTCTCTGATTGTTCACTAGTACAAAAACATGATTCAAGAACAGACATTCTAAAATGCCTCAGGAGGTTCTAAAACATTTCAGCACCGCATTTTTGTAATAAAAGTGTCACATACCAGAACGTCTTTTTTAAAGACGTCCTAGTATACTGGATAGCTAGAACATCGTTAAAAAGACATTCTGGTATTTTAAATATCCAGAACTTCTTTAAAAATGATGTTCTGGTATTTTAAATATCGAGAACGTCTTTAAAAACGTTGTTCTGGTATTTTAAATATCGAGAACGTCTTTAAAAATGACGTTCTGGAAAGTATTATTCAGAACGCCTTTAAAAAGGCATTCTCGTATGTCATATTATTATGAACAAAATCAATTTTTATGATTAAAAAATAAAAACAAAAAACCCTTATCCAGAATCGTCCTCTTCTTGTCTGCTCCACCGATTCTCGTCTGCTCTGCCGATTAAACCTCCTCCCACCATTCCCAACCACCACCGGTCGTTGATTTCCAATCGCCACCACCATATGCATAATCAAACCGCCATCTAATTCTCCTCGAATCTCCTCCCTTTATCCCCGTCAGTCTCACGCAATTAATCAAGATTTTACTTCTTATTTTTCGAATCGAACATCAAGGAGAGGTTCTGGTCGGCAATTTAGTTCTCTCCAGTGAAGGAGAAGAAAAAATCATCCCTATCGCTGGCATCGTCCTCACGCGACGAGAAGAAAGACGAAAGTGAGGCGAGGAAAACAAGGAAGGTTCCAGCGACGGCCGGAAAACCTGCGAACGGCGTTTGGAAACAGCGGGTGTCGCCGTCTGCGCACGAATTGCGTAGGATCTTGACTCAGCTATGCATTTTTTATTTTTTTTTGGTAAATAAGCCGATTAGGGTTTTACCATTTAGCAGCTCCTGCCAGAAAGCTTCACTAGCTCCAGCTCCAAGTGAAAACATGGTAAATTTTTCTTATTCTATGCAATTAATTTTGGTTATGTTTTGTTCTTCTTTTCTAGTTTGACAATATTTTTATGATTTATGACATGAAAATGTGTAAATTTTTAAAATGACCTTGTAGATGCAAATCTATACTTATTTCGTTGATGCATAGACCGATGAAACTTAGCTATATATGTATATATAGTTGATGTTTTATGGAAGTGATTGTTACTTCTACTGGGTTTCAGTTCAATATATCTTACGGTTTCATGTTTTTTTATTTTTTATTTTTATTTATTTTTTAGTGTTTTTTATTTGAATTTCATGGGCATTTTTCAATATCTACCATGTTCTATTTGGTACTGTGATGTAGATGAACTGAGAAAGTAAGCAACTTTTAAGGATCTGTGGCAATATAATTGAAAATTCATTAGGCTAACACTATTTGCTGTTTCAGGACAATTTCTTTGTGACCGTGGTCGCCTCCATCCAATATCGTGCTGTGGCCAAAAATGCAGCTGATGCATTAATTTCGTTACCCGCCTATTTATTTTGAAGAGCAAAAAAAGTTGATGTGTTTACAGCTAGACTCTTAGATATTCATGCCACGATGAGAAGCCGGAATAAGAAAGAGGTATTTTATTCATATATGTTCTCTCACTTTCAGTTTCTTAACTATGAATGGTAATGTGTTTTTTGTCTGTAGATATGTATAGGAATGGATATAAATTTTTGATTTATTTTTTTGTTGGGGTAAACTGATATTTTACGTACTTCTATTCTAGGAAATACGCATAGGACTTCATCGCCCAGACTATATGCTGGATCAACAAACTAATTTACTCCTCCAAATAGAGCTCAATACTATTTCTTCTTCATTTTTTGGGCTGAGCTGCCTTGTTAATGATCTTCACAGGTCATTTTAGAGTATATTATTATGTCCTTTTAGGCGCCTCAGTAATATATACATGGTGAATTTTTCAAATAATAATTATAATTTGAGTTTGTGTACCTATTTTTACTTTTTTTTAAACATACTTTATTTAGTACCATGTCTTGTGTTTACGTTCTCTCTATTTATTTGTTTATTACTATATTATGAGACCCGGAAACATCGCTTCTTAATATATAATTTATGGTAGACTGGCTTAGGATTTTGACCATAATATGCAAACAAAGTCTTGCCTTTGTTATTTTTGAAAATCTTGGCCCTGCCTAACAGAGCATACTCCGTTACTATAATACTTGTATATGTTTCTGCCTTATAGTATCCAAGTGTTTTCCATGAAAATGTGACTACTAAACTCAAGCATCTGTAAAAAAATGGACTTTGAATTTTCAGGAGTTTGCTTCATCAATTCAAACAACACCTTGCTTTAGATCCGCAAAGGGTTCCGAAAAAAAATGCCGTTGATCTGTTTGATGAAGCAATGTACAAAGCCTGGGCTGAATATAATAACCCGAGGTTGGTTTATGCAATAAGTTTTTTTTTTTTTTTGGTGATTTCACAATCTTTTTATGTCCGAAGTATTCACTATTCTGAACAAACTGTGCAAGGCTATAGTTATGTTTGTGGTACAGACTGAAGAACGGAACATGTATGATCAACACTGGCTTTCTACAGTATTGAAGCAAAAATATTCCATTTAGTCCCGTTAACCTCCCTTTATTTGTGTCGTATATGGATTTTTTGATACTTTAAGTCACTATCTTTAGTGAATATTGTGCTGAAGATATTTCCTTAGCTAAAACTTACACATGAAGTTAGAAGTATTAGGAGGACCTTGGCAGAGATTGCTGCACAAAGGGAGCTTTTGCCTGATGGGACACTTATAGTGTAAGTATTTGATGAGCTTTAATTACTAGCTTCTGATTTTTGTGTTCTAAAGGTTTGTAGCTTTATTATTCCAGGGATGGTGAAGCAGTTTCTGTGGCTTACTTCAGAGCTGGCTATGCACCAACAAATTATCCTTCAGAATCAGTAAGTAAATAATATGTAATGAAGTGTTTTTCCTATTGTATCAATGACTTCATAATATTGTGTAGGCTTTGAGAAGTATTTATGAGACTTGTATGATCACATAATAGTCCTTTTTATAGGTTGAAAATATAGATTTCGTCGTATCTGGAAATGTTAGGACTAATCAATTCAATTATATATTCTAAATTGTTTTTATTTATTTAAATCAAATATTGGAATTTGGAATATTCAATTATATTCATCTTCTTAGGTGGCTCGTGATGTTGATGAAGTATTCGAGGAGCCGGTGGCCTGGTACATAGTGGCGGCGAGGGCGGTGCCATCAGTGATCTGGTGGAGCTTCTTGGCATTGAAGTAGTCGAGGAGGACGTGGAAGGAGAGGACGTTCTTGATGGCACCGATGGAGAGTTGCTTGGAGAGTAGATCTGACATTCCAGCATTGTCGATGGCGCAGACGGTGATGGACCTCGAGCCGGGAACCATGGACTTCGTCATATAGAGTCCGTTCGGGCATATCTTCAGGCCCGATAATTTTGTGTTCGGGCAGTCTGGCGCGGGTGATAACTGGGCCAAGGGGCATTACACGGAGGGAGATGAGTTGATTTCCGTACTTGATGTTGTTCGCAAGGAGGCATAGAATTGCGGCTGCTTGCAAGGTTTATTTTTTTCTTCTGTTGGGTTTTTTTCATTGGATCTGGTTTTTGCTATGAAATAATACTTCAAGGGCATTATTTTTAGACATGGTCTTGATTTTGATTAGTTTTTTTATGTTTTTATTTATTATTTTAGATGCACCATGGTATTTGTGTGATAATGAGCTTTGCTCTTAATTACTCTTACAACTTTTGCATTTTATGAATCGGAGCTCAGTGTTAACTAATGTGTTTTCATACAGTTTGATTTTTTTTCTCTTTTGCTTGTTAGTTTTCATAATATTACATGTTTTGTGATTCTTTTGAAATGGGTTTGATTTTTTGTAATATTAGTTTCTTATTAATCCTCTGCCTTTTGGAATTAGTAGATTGGAAAGTGTGAATAAATAACCCCTTTGTCGATTTTTCCTTCTTAAAATGAAAAAATAAATAATTCATTCTGCTTGAAATCGTGATCAACATATGTTGTTGTTTAAAAAAATCGAGGTATCATCGATTTGGCTAATTTATAAAGTTTTGATTTCAGATGTTAATTTGGAAATTTCAGATGGTCTCGCTATTGATTATATAGTTGGATATTTATTTATTTAATTGTTTCATAAATACACACGTTGATTAAGAAACATCACGAGATCATCTAATTTCTTGTCTTCGAGTAGTACGTGCTCGTAAACCATATCTTTAAAAAAAATCTTCACTTGATTTATTCGTAACAAAGTTCCAAAGGGCTTAAAATCGTTTTACCAGTATAGGAAACTGATTTATACCCGAGAGAGGTGTCAACAAGCAGCGATTAAGAAAAGGAAGTTGATGGATCACAGATTCTTGGTTGCTGCATATGATCAAGAAACGAGCAGGTAGCATCTATAATTTACCAGAGAAGGGAAAGGGGACAGGTAATATACATAGTAGCTCAGAGTAAATCCTCTGTCATGTTTGTAATTTGAAGTTTCTGGTGTCGGCGGTGTTTCTAAGTAAATCTTTTTATTGTCTTGCAGCAAGCGGTACAATGAAAGCTCATCAAAAAGCCAAGGATACTCATGGTATAAGAAAATTGAATCTTGTTTTTTACAGTTATCTTATTCTTGTGACGTGAAGAGCTCTTACACCTAGTGTTGTCTGTTTCGTCAGTGAAATTTAGCATTAAGTCCTTCAAGGTGCCAGAGCTTTACATTGAGGTCCCTGAATCTGCAAGTGTTGGTTCTCTGAAGGTATTTCGAATAGAAATTCTTTGAAATCATTTTTCTGATATATATTTATTTTGAGAACAACTTTTAGATTAAATAGGTGTTGAATTGTCTACTTTGCATGTTGTGTCTTTGTCAGAGAACCGTGATGGAAGCGGTTATGGATATTCTTGGAAGTGGAATACGAGTTGGTTTTGTTCTTCAAGGCAAGAAAGTCCGAGACGACAATAGAACTCTGCAACAGGCTGGCATATCTAACGACCTCGACAGCCTCGGTTTTTCGCTAGAACTGTGTTTTACTCAAGTCTCCTCATCTAAGACTGCTAAAAAACCCTCCCTGGTTTTGCCATGTGAAGAAAATCAAGAATTACCTAGGTACGGTGTTTTTTTAATCTTTATCGTTTGAGTTTTTTAGATTTCTACTGCCTCAGATTTTCTATTGTTGGCTAATTTTAATGGCGGTTTTCACTCCTTTTTTACGTAAAATTAAATATAAATAAATAAAATACTAATAAAAAATCTAATTGTATTATTAAGGTCTCATGACACTCCAATGATTGATTCAGCGATCTCAAACGGCACAGTTTATCCACCTCTGGTCAATAAATTTGACAATGATGATGATGTGGACAACGGCAGACTAATATCCTCCCCACAAACTCCTACGAAAGAAGAACTAATGGATGGATCAGCATCTGTTCCCGATTCCAAAAATGCCCTGGTTGTTGTGCCTCCAATAATGTGGGCCCACTTGCAAAAGTTTCGGTGAACTCCAAGCCTAAACGTAGCAAGCTTTCGCTGCGCAGAACTAGAAGACCATTCTCAGTAACAGAAGTTGAGGCACTCGTTGGAGCCATTGAGATACTGGGGATCGGAAGGTACAATCTTGGCATGATATGCAAAATAAAAGATTATTCGTATATATTTTCTCAATTTTCGTTTATAAATTCCTTTATGCATAAAAACAGATGGTCTGCATGTAAGTCTGTGTAGAACCTATTGCATCTTAGCAACATTTTATTTATTTATTTATAGATGTCATCGTAATGACCTTAATAATTATTAGAGTTCTCTTTGTCCTGTTATATTGTAGATCCTAAATCATCTGGCGAAACCAAGTACTCCGAGGCATATGGTAAGAAAGTTTCTCTTTGAAGAGCTCTGGTATTAACACTCACCCATTTAGTACATTTGGGGCAAATAATAATTAATTGTACTTAACTCGAAATTATGAATTTATTACATTATTATGCTGACCCGTTTCCCCATTTAGATTGAAATTCAAGTCTGCTCTTTGTTACTGAACGATGATTGACTAAATGAATAAGATATCATTCAATGATTCCCTTCCACTTTTTATGGACACAAAATTTTCTTTCAATTTCGTTATAGTTACTGCTTAATACTGATGCATAATTAATATGACATTTAAACAGAATCATTCTACTTTGCCCTTCATTCACACCAATTCTGGAATGTGTTTTTTTTTATCATAGCTTAAAGATTTCCTTGCTTTATTGATGCTAGTTCTAAAAGTTTATTATTAAAATTCAACAATTATATATTTGGTTGCAAAATTGAGTCAATAGGATTCTGAAGATGTTCATTTTAAGGAGATATGTTTTCTAGTTGTTCAATCTCTTATGTTTCTTTTCTATTTTTCTTTTGTGGTGTTTGTGCGCGCTTGCCTTTTACAATATTTTTAAGACTGGTCATTCTCCTATTCCTTTATGATTTGACTCCTTTAAGTGACATATGAACTAATATTAAAGGTGGATACTTCTCTTCTTCTTCTCTGGGAAATTTGTACGACAAACTATTCATAGAAAATCTACTGACACTTTTGGTCAAAGAACATATCATTATAGAGGTGTAACAAGGTCTGTTTGTCAGTGTTTAAAAAAAATCATGAAATCGTGATAAAGTTTCAACTTTTACTTAATTTATGGGTGTTTTGTGATTTTACAGACATAGGTTGACAGGTAGGTATGAGGCTCATTTATGGGACAACGACTGCAAGAAAGAGCGGCAGACTAGAAAAGGAAGACAAGGTTTAACTAATTTGAATTAAAGCCCTTTATTTTTTATTTTATTTTTGATCCCATATTTATTTCTGCAATTGTATTTTCTAACTCTTTCTTTGAATTTTGGTGTTATGCTGCCTGCTCTTTTGGTCCTGATGTGCTGAAATCAAATTAAAATCAGTTTATCTTGGTATGTATGTACTTTTAACAAGAATAGAGAATTTACTACTATTGTTTTATGTGGAAATTTTTAAAATGGGTATTTATAAAATTTGCAACTATCACACATTTTAGGAGGATATGATTTGGAAGACAAAGCTACTAGGGCTTATGATCTTGCTGCTATTAAATATTGGGGGCCTTCAACCCATAGCAGTTTTCCGACATAAATCAGTTTGTAGTTTAATTCTCAGGATTTTCTGTAAGCTTGTTAAGTTTTATTTAAGTTTTATTTATTTATTTTGGTAGTTGGAAAACTATCATCAAGAACTTGAGGAGATGAAGAACATGAATCGACAAGAATACATTGCTCACTTGAGAAGGTGGACTTATTAAAACAAATTGACAACAATGAACAATTTTTTATGTTGAATCTTATTATATTAACTACTTTCTCAAATTTTCAGGAGAAGTAGTGGATTCTCAAGAGGGGCTTCAATGTAAAGAGGTGTCACAAGGTTAACTTCAATTTTTTTCTTTAACCTTTTAGAGTTTTTTTATCCTGTAAAGTATGTTGGGAAGACGTTGTCGGCTTCAGAAAATTGAATTTCTGAGCCTCTTTCAATTGCCTTTTCATTTTTCATAGCGATTGAACTAAAACTTGGTATACTCATCGTTTTGGTGATTTCTATTTTAAGATTTTGTGATCGTGTATTTGGATACTTGTGTTGTTTGTATTGAAATCTTGTGGTGATTGCGTATTATTGTGATTAATGACATGTGTTTTTGATCTTGAGATTATATAAATGACATGTGTTTTGTGATTTAAATAGGTAATAAAATTAATATATGAGCAGGCCTGGAAAAATGAATCTGGAATTGAATTCCAAAACTTTAAAAATCTAGAACGGATATCAAAAATCCGTTCTGGAAAGTATACTTTCTAGAACGTCTAATTTTCGAGACGTTCTGGAAAATATACTTTCAAGAACGCCTATTTTTAGAGACGTTCTAGAAAGTAGACGTTCTGGAAAATATGCTTTCCAGAACGCCTGTTTTTAGAGACGTTCTGGAAAGTATACTTTCCAGAATGCTTGTTTTTTGAGACGTTCTAGAAAGTATACTTTCCAGAACGCCAATTTTTGAGAAGTTTTGGAAAGTATATTTTCCAGAACGCTTGTTTTTAGAGAAGTTCTAGAAAGTATACTTTTCAGCACGCCTGTTTTTCTAGGCGTTCTGGAAAGTTATTTTCCAGAATGGGGAAACCGGTAAAAATGACTTTCTAGAACGGCTGAAAAATTTTTCTAGAACATCTCTGATAACCATTCTAGAAAGTCTGACATTCTAGAACGCCTTAGCAGGACATTCTAGATTGTCAGACTTTCCAGAACAGCTCCATATAGAACGCCTCAGCTAGGCGTTCTGGATTTGCAGAAACAGACGTTCTGGAAAGTTGTTTCTGCACCTTGGGAAAACTCCACATAGGAAAAAAAATAAAACATAAATGATATCCAAAAATAAAACAAATATACATGCAATTGTGCATTGAAACATAATATATGTGTGGTTTTAAATTATACAAAAATTCAAATGTATGCCTCACACATTATTCATTGTCACTATCAATGCATGCCATCTCATTATCCTTTATACCATCATCACTCAATTGATTCATTGTCCTCCCAGGAAATGACAATTTCCAAACCTCTAGAAACTGCAGGAAAATGATATAATTAGAAATTAAATAATACCTTCTGCATCGGGTTGGTGTTGATATTAGTAGAGGAAATGCATATTTACTACTTAATTTTCATCATTTCAATAAAAACAATGGTTAAAAAGACGAGCACTCAATTTATTTTTAGGAATAATTTTATCATTCACCTATTTATTGTTGGAGTAAACCAAATTCTTTGTTTTTAGACACCAACTTGTCAAGATACATTCATGTATTCTCCAAATACATGAACATGAATATTTATTATGATTTGAGTTTAATAGGTTAATGTATTAGAATTAATTGTTGGTGCATGTATTAGATATATATTCATGTAAGGTATCACCTATAAATACCCTATGTTAAGTGTTCATTTATAATAATGCAAGCAAAAGTGAATCAAAGCCAAAGGCAAAAGTTCACATATTTTATCTAAATTCCCTTTTTATAATTTCATTCAATTTTAACAAATTGGTATCAGAGCCAACAATTAAAAAATGTCTAATAATCTAGTTTCACTCATTCCTCGCTTCAATGGCGAAAATTTTGATTATTGGAGCAACTTGATGAAGTTGTGTCTTGAACCTCAAGACTTGTGGAGCGTTGTCGAAGAAGGCGTAGATTTAACCATAGACAAATCTGCATTAAAAGCTCAAAGAGATCTCTTAAAGAGCACGAAGCAAAAGGATCGGAAAGTACTTTTCCAAATTTATAAAGCACTCGATATTCTAGTATATGAAAGAATATCAAAGGCAAGCACTGCTCAAGAAGCATGGAAAATATTGGCAACAACCTATTGTGGCTAGAGCTGTCAAAATGGGTTGGCGGGGCGGGCCAGCCCATAACTCGTCATAACCCACTATTTGGCGGGGCGGGGCGGGCCAACCCAACATGATGGCGGGCCGAGAAAACCCCAACCATAACCCACCCCACCTTGGGCCGCGGGTTGGGCGGGCTAGCCCGTTAATCTTCCCTTTTTTTTTCTTTTTTTTTTTTTGCATATTTGAATGCAGAATTGAATAAAATATTTTTTATACTCTCTAAACATGAAAGTCCAGAATATCTTTTTTAAGAGATGTCAAAAAAATATAAAGGAAACACAAAAAGAATAAATAAGATTTAATCTACTCATCCAAAATTTAAATTCATAAACCAACAGCCATAATGATTAGTTGCATAATAAATTCTAATTAGTTTCCATCAAAAAATCTATAACAAAATAACCTAACAAGTTCATAAAACCAAAACAATCTTAAATTACTAACAAAATAGAAAAGAAAAAAAAAACACATTAATTATGAGTCACTACATCATCACCCAATCTATCATCTTCTCCATGCAACGGGCTAACCCACCCCCAGCCCGCCCTCCCCGCCAAAGCCCGTGGCCCGAGTGGGCCAGCCCATGTAGGCCCGCCTCTTAACGGGCCATTGAGTTCTAAACCCATACCCCTACCTTATTATTGGCGGTGCGGGCTGACCCAACAGGCCAGACCCATCTTGACAGCTCTAATTGAGGCCAAGATCAAGTCAAGAAAGTTCGTTTGCAATCTCTACGGGCAGAATTTGAAAAGTTGGAGATGCGTGACAATGAAAAGATTGTGGAAAATTTTACTCGAGTAACTTCCATCATCAATCAAATGGAGAAATAATGGAAGCTCAAAAAGTTGTTGGAAAAAGTATTGCGAAGCCTACAAAAAATATTTGATCATGTGGTAGTGGCTATCAAAGAGTCGCAAGACCTTTCATCAATGTCATTGGAAGGTTTGCAAGGAAGACTGGAAGCTCATGAAGTTAGAATACTTCAAAGAAATCCTCAAACTCATTTTCAAGATCAAGCTCTAAAATCTCAGTTCACATTCACGGGAGGCCGTGGTTCTTATCGTGGACGTGGTCGAGGATAATATCAAAGAAGATGTGGAAATTACTCAAGCAATTCACAAGAGTCGGTGCAAAGAAACTTTGAATCCAAAAAAGTCGAAAGATAACTTTCATCCAATTCTCAAAGAGGGAGAGGAAGAGGCACATACATAGGTAAAAAACCTTATATTGAATGTGATTTTTATCAAAAACCAGGGCATAAAGTGTATAATTGTTGGGAGAAATATCCAGAAAAGAAACATGAAGCCGGTTTGATGCATGAAAATGAAGTCGGGACTTCTGAAACTTTATTGATTGCTGTTAATGGTAATATTGAGAATATTTGGTATTTAGATAGTGGTGCAAGTCGGCACATGAATGGAAATAAAAGTCTATTTTCCAGCCTTGAAGAATCTAACCATGGAACAGTTACTATTGGTGACGCTAGTTCCTACAAAATTCAAGGTGTTGGAGAAATCTCATTCAAATCCAAGTCTGGCAAGATAGAAAAGATGTCGGAGGTATTTTATGTTCCTGGATTAAAAATTAATTTTCTCAGTGTTGGTCATTTGATGAAAAAAGATTTTGATACTCATTTTGGTGATAAGTTTTGCATCATGAAAAAGTTTGATCAATATGTGGCCAAGATTGTCGTGGGCTCAAATAATTTGTTTCCTCTGAAACTTGATGTTCAAAATGCTAGTTATTTTTTTACTAGAAATGAGGAAGTTTCAAAGTTGTGGCATGACATATTAGGCACTTGAACTTTCAAAGCTTGAAAGAAATGTCAAGCAAAAGCATTGTTCAAGGGTTGCCAAAAATTGATGTAGTAAATGAAGTTTGTGAAGAATGTCAGTTGGGAAAACAACACCGGGCACCTTTCCCATAAAAGTCCAAATGGGAATCTAAGCTACCATTAGAGCTTGTCCATACCGATCTTTGTGGTCTGATGCGAGTTCCGTCATTTGGAAGTAATCGGTATTTTCTGTTGTTTGTTGATGATCATATAAGGAAAATATGGGTCTACTTAGTCAAAGAAAAATCTGAAGCTCTAACTTGCTTCAAAGACTTCAAAGTTTAAGTTGAAAAGTTCTCGAGTTGTCAAATAAAGAATTTAAGAAGCGATCGTGGAGGAGAGTTCTTATCTTCTTTATTTGAAGAATTTTGTCATCATCATGGCGTTAGACATGAATTGACGACTCAGTACACACCTCAACAAAATGGCGTAGCGGAGCGAAAAAATAGAACAATCATGGAGATGGTCAGATGCATGTTGAGAAAGAAAAATCTAGCTCCTGAATTTTGGGCTGAAGTTGTTTCATGTTCTGTTTATTTAATAAACAGGTCACCAACAAAAAGCTTGCAAGATTCCACTCTAAATGAAGCTTGGTATGGAAGGAAGCCAAATGTGAATCACTTAAAGACAATTGGTTGTGTTGCTTATTCACACATTCCTGATGTTATGCGGACAAAACTTGATGATAAATCTGAAAAGTGCATTTTCATCGGATACAGTGAGTGGAGTAAAGCTTACAAGCTTTACAATCCAAAAACAAAGAAGATTGTGATAAGCCGAGATGTTCATTTTGATGAAAAGTCTTCTTATGATGTTTCGGATGCAGTAATCTCATCAATGTTGAAAGAACTCGTTTTTGAAGAGAATGATTCGTCACAAGAATCCATTTTTAAAGAAAATGAATCTGCACAAGATTCACCAGTGCAGAGAAAAATGAGAAGTTTGAGAGATATCTATGATGCTACCGAAGAAGTGAACGGTGAGAATCAAGTGTTCTTCTCATTCTTTGTAGGAGAGGATCCAATTTCTTTTGAAGAATTATCAAAGGAAGAAAAATGTATTGATGCGATGAAAGAAGAAATCAAGGCGATTAATAAAAATGAAACATGTGAGTTGACATCCTTGCCATCACACAAAAATCCAATTGGCATGAAATGGGTATTCAAAACAAAGACAAATCCCGATGGTTCAATCAAAAAGCTAAAAGCAAGATTAGTAGCTAAAGGCTACAAACAAAAGGAGGGTGAAGACTTCAATGAGGTATTTGCACCCATCTCTCATCTTGATACAATTCGATTGATTATATCTCTTGCTGCTCAAAATGGTTGGAAACTATTTCAAATGGATGTGAAATTAGCTTTCTTGAATGGTGTCATTCAAGAAGAAATTTACCTTGAGCAGTCGCCTGGATTCGTTAAAAAGGGCGAGGAGGATAAAGTGCTTAAACTTCGAAAGACACTTTATGGATTGAAGCAATCGTCTCGAGCATGGTACGAAAGAATTAATGCTTATTTTTTAAAATACGGCTTTGAAAGATGTCTATTTGAGCACACTCTCTACATAAAAATAAATTCAACTGGTGGGATCATGTTTGTGCGTCTCTATGTTGATGATCTAATCTTCACCGGAAATGATTTTGAGATGCTGGTGGGTTTTAAGCTCTCCTTGATGAATGAGTTTGAAATGACCGACTTGGGAGAGTTGTATCATTTTTGTGGAATTCAAGTTCAACAATCAAAGAGTTGAATTTTTATTTCACAAGAAAAATATGTAGGTGAGATTCTAAAAAAATTCAAGATGGAGCATGCTAATCCAGTTTCTACACCTTGCATTATGGGATTGAAATTGAGCAAAAATGGTGAAGGCAAACTAGTTGATTCAACTATGTTTCAAAGCTTAGTTGGAAGCTTGATGTATCTTACAACAACTAGACCTGACATCATGTTCGCAGTGAGTTTGGTGAGTAGGTTCATGGAAAAACCTTACTCAAACCATTGGGAAGCTGCAAAGAGAATCCTTCGATATGTCAAGGGAACTATTGATCATGAAATTTTTTATGAAGCAAATGTTTCTGTTAAACTTGTTGGCTACACTGATAGTGATTTCGGTGGAAGCATTGATGATTCAAGAAGCACTTCAGGTTATGCCTTCAACCTCGGAAGTGGAGTTATCTCATGGTGTTCCAAGAAGCAACTAATTGTGGCACTCTCCACCACCGAAGCTGAGTGTATTGCTGCTTTTTTGGCTGGATGTCAAACTTTGTGGCTAAGAGGAATTCTGGAAAATGTAAAATGCTAACAACATGGATCCCCGACAACGGCGCCATTTTGTTAGAAGAGTTTTCGTGGTGTTGAAATATATCAATGGGTTCTTGGCTTGGTATTATCGTAAATCGATTCAATTGAACGTTTCTATGTGTTTCAAGCTTGGAAAATAAAAGAAAAATGAAGATAAAGTGATTAATCTATCTAAACTATCCTAGGAATTGAAATTGCAAGTTGGTCAGATGCCTCGTCGTATGCCTCAATATGTAAATGCAAAATCAATAATGAAAATAAGCAAGAAAATGCAATGTCTCACCAAGTAAAAGCATGCAAGCACAAGGTACAACAATGAATAAAATCTTAAATAATGCAAACAAGCAAAAATTGAAAGTATGAATGGATAAAGCAATGAAAATAGACGGGAAAGTTTAAAACTTTATGAAAAAAAACAAGCAACAAAGTATAGATCTAGGATTAAGCATGAAAATTAAATTGCACATAAAGCATGTGAAAAACTCAAAATCAAGACGATCCAAGACCCGATCTATGATCTAGACGTGTCACTCATCTAGATTCCATAGTTCTTAAGATCTAACATGAAATCAAGGTGCTAAGACAAAAATCATAAAATGAAGAAAATGCATGAAACATGTAAAATAAAGTGAAATTAAACGATCTAGGCCTCAATCTATGATCTAATTGTGTCACTCAACTAGATTTCATGGATGATTCACAATATTAAGCACAAATTCTAATACCTAAGGCAAAAAGCATAAAATAAATGAAGAACAAAGTATGAAATTAAAAGAAAGCTTACGAAAATTAAATGGAGAATCCAAAAGCTTGATTAATATTACAAGGAATTAAAAATCCAAGGGAGTACTTGAATCCTTCTTGAGCTTACAAACCCAAGGCAAAGCTTGAAATTAAATCTAGAGAGAGGAAATAATCCCAACCCAAGCTTGGGTTGGGAGGAGGTGTCTTACAAAATGAAAGAGATGTTCTATTTATACAAGTTAATTAGGGGTAAATGGGTCAATTATGCCATATGAACTTGGATTTCCATGTATTGACCAAATTTGACCCAGAATGGTCGAAATATACCATTTGGGTCGAGTTTGGCTCGATTAGCTCGACAAATTTGCAAGGTGGCTCGACATGGGCCGAGATGGCTCGGCGCTGGGCGGGCTGGCTCGGCAGGACTCGACGCTGGTCGGCAGGCGCTCGGCAGCGTGCAGGCAGGCGCGCGCAGATGCACACGGGTCTCGGCTGAAGTTGCGCGCAGTGCTCGGCAGCTGCGCGCGGGACTCGGCAGGCATGCGCATAGTCGATCGACTGGCTCGGCAGTCGATCGACTGCTCTCGGCAGGACGGGCGTGGACGGCAACTCTCTGGCGAGCAGTCGATTAGCCCTCGGCAGTCGATCGACAACGCTTGGAAGTCGATTCGACTGCTGGGCAGTCGATCGACTGCGCTCGGAAGTCTCGATAGCTTTGTCTCGGCAGGCTCAGCAGTTGTGGCTCGGCAGTCTCGGCGGCTCTTGGCAGGACTCGGTCGGACACTGGGTAACCCAGTGTCATAACACGTACCTAGTGTCAGCCATAATTCTTCAAATCGAGCCCCGATTCCGCTAAAACTCTAATCGGAAGCCCATACTCGGCCATATCCAGACTAGAATTCTTCAAAATACCTAATTTAAACATAAAATTAATTAATTAAGATTAAGATAATCATATTAAGTAGAAAATCAAAAAGAAACATGAAAAACAACAAAACGAGAAAACAAACAAAAAACCTAATAAAACTCGACTCAAAAACTATTAAAATCAACATAAAATCCTTATTAAAAACACGAGGAAAAATACAATAATTACATGCAAAACAGTGTTCCAAGAAGCAACCAATTGTGGCACTCTCCACCACCGAAGTTGAGTATATTGCTGGTTTTTTGGCTGGATGTCAAACTTTGTGGCTAAGAGGAATTCTGAAAAATATAAAATGCAAACAACATGGATCCACAACTTTACTCTATGACAACAGTTCTGCAATCTCTATTGCAAAAGATCCAGTTTTTCATGGAAAATTAAAGCACATCCGTTTGCGGTTCCATTTCTTAAGAGAGTTGGTGAATGAAGGAGAAATCAACATTAAGTATTGCCGCACCGATGAACAACTTGCAGATATTTTTACAAAGCCACTTGGAAGACACATTTTCTCAAGAAATGTTGACGCTCTTGGAGTTAGAAGCAAATTTGATTTACGGGAGGCCTTGTTGGAGTAAACCAAATTCTTTGTTTTTAGACACCAACCTTTCAAGATACATTCAAGTATTCTCCAAATACATGAACATAAATATTTATAATGGTTTGGATTTAATAGGTTAATGTATTAGAATTAATTGTTGGTGCAAGTATTATATATATATTCATGTAAGGTATCACCTATAAATACTCTATGATAAGTGTTCATTTGTAAGAATGCAAGCAAAAGTGAATCAAAGCCAAAGGCAAAAGTTCAAATATTTTATCTATTTTATCCAAATTCCCTTTTTATAATTTCTTTCCATTTTAACATTTATTTCTTGATCTACTATCTACTATCTACTATCTACTTCCTTACTGCCCTATTAAATGGGTGAATGTTTCTGTAAAATAGTGAATTGCCAAAATTACCCCCGATTTTATTAATTCTTATTGGTTAATAAGGCAATCTTCTTGTTAAAAAAATCCGTTTTCCCAGCAATAATCTCACGAGTTCACGACGCTTCAGAATTCATATCTTGGATTATAACTTCATGCCCAATACCCATGAATTTCAATCTCTTAAAATCCATTTGTCTCTTGCCTGAATAATGTGGTTCCTCCTTATCTTCAAACATGGGTTTTGCATTCTCCAATCTATCTTTCCCCTTCCAATGTTCGATGGCTGTCTTCCGATGTCTGGCGGCTGTCTTCTACTGATGGCTTTGTATTCGCACTCCATCTCAAAAACTAAGGTAAGATTTTGGATATCAAGTACTTTTTTTTAATAGATACTGATTCAATTTTCGATGTCTTCCTTTTGTTTTGTTTTTTTTTAACAACGAGACACAAGTTTGAGATTTTTTTGTTTAGAATAAGTTTTGGATTAATTTGATGAGTGGCATAATTTACTTGGGGGATATCTTATTTTTGGTTTTCTTCTTGGCTTTTCATTTTTTTGACCGAATTAAATTCGAGATTTCTTGAAATGAATCTTGTGCTCGCGAGAATCAGTTTCGGATGAATTTCATGAGTTGTGTTGTGTAATTTAATGAAGGGATTTCTAAGATAAAGTTTCGTTTAAATTTGATGGAATTTATTATAAATGGATTTTAGAAATGAACGAATATGGACAACAGTAGCATCAATCCGTACTTACTATAACGTCACAAAAATTTGATCAGCTTATTCTTCCCTAACCAGGAAAGCAAAATCGTTTATTGTAATAGAATCTATAGATCCACGGCCTTTGTAAAGAGCATAAATAATAACAGTGGAATTTGAAGATAAAAATGATTAGTGAGCCAGTAATAAAAATAAACAGAAATGAGTCTTCAATTTAGTTGGGTCGAATTCGAATAAAAGAGTTTGATTCTAAGGATTTTAATACAACAATAACAAGTTCATTAAAATTTTGGGTAAAGTCGAACTTTTACATTAGCAAAAGTAGTAGTGAATTTCTGCTTTCAATACTTTAAGATGGTGTAATGAAAGGGCTTTATGCAAATCAATCACTTTTTTGATTTTACATTTACTGGTTGACACTTGATTAATTAGAAAAATTAAAGAAGATGTGTATATATATCGTAAGTGAGATCTTCTTCTTCTTCTTCTTAGAGATCCTTTATAAGTTTTATTTGTCTTCCACTTAATTAATTAATACATTACATTAAAATCATTTAACATTTATTTTACTTCAAAATCGGTAGTTGCCTTTTCCTAATTAGCTGCTGTAAAAAATAATTTGTTCATTTTCGAATCAAGGTGTATACTCAAGTTAAATATCAAGTATTAGAAATATATATTTCTCTATTGAGACTATAAAAAACAGTTTATTTTTCATTAGTGTTATTGACTTCTTGGTCATGCAGTACCCACTTTTGTTTGGAGTCTTTTCTTTACTTAGTTAGGACATTAATTGACTAGAGCTGCCCCTATGTATCCGAAGGTGCACTTCTGCTTATGCGCCTTAAACGTGATTTAGTTTATAGTTAAGTGGATCTACTCTGTTTAGTGGAATTTGACTCTTAAAAAATTACGAAAACATAAATTTATATTTTAATTTTCATTATCAACAGTCTAGACCTATACAGTTTTGCTCTTTAGTTGGAGAATAGACATCAGCCTGAGCTATGCTGATGTCAAAAATTGAATTATATTAGTGTTTCTTGGCGTCTGTCTTGTTTGTTGTTCTTTCATTGAGTCCTCAGAAATTGGATTTTGGGCGTACTTACATTGTTCTAAAAATCAAGATATGTCGCCTGTCTTGGTTTTGGGAAAAAGTCATACTCATTGGTTAAACGGTAATTTATCCCAACAGTTAACTCGCAATGCTCTGTTTTCTGCCAAAATATGTACACTGAAAGATAATCTCGCACTCCTACGGTCAACGCCCTTTGTCTATTGTTATATCAATTTTCTTCCTCCTGTTTTCAATCTGTGGGAACCTTACTTTTTTTTCCGATAGCGATAAGATTTTATTGACCTTTCTTTCTTAATCGTGGATTAGATTATTTTTAATTAATTTGACGTGGTGTGGAGTTTCATGAATATATTTTGTTTGACTAAGATGAAACAAATACTCATCCACAACAGATTCATCTCTCTGTAGTTTCTTGATTTTTCGAAATAGATATGATATCTTGGACTTATGATGGTAATACAATGAATGATAAATGAAATCAAACAACATATTTAATAAAGTAAGGCAATGGTGAAGGTTTTGATTCGTATTGGGCAAGATGTTGTCCAACTTTATTAAATATCAGAACCCATTTAAAGCAAAGCTGTTCACATATCATTTGGTGATTCAAATTATTAAATAGTCCATTTCATAAACTTGGTTAGCTTTAGACATAACTTTGTTTAAAAGATATCATTGCTTAGTATTTACTAACAGATATAACATAAAACTTTGGCCATGTAATAACAAAAGAGATGAATTTATGGCCTTCATCTGACCGGAAGATTATAAGTTGATCATTAATGCAATTACAAAAATGGTAGCAAACAAAAAAATGTTATGGTAATAATGTCGACAGTTTTTATTTTACATTATTAAGTAACCCATATTTAGTAATTAATAATAAATTTTGGATTAGGTGAATTGCGATTGCAAACCAATACAACCACCCTGTGAAGAAATTGACCATATGCGATGATGATATCAAATTAAATAGATTTTTTATACTAAATCCATTTCAAGAAAAAAGTTCTATCTTTCTTAACATGTTTTATTTTTCATAGATGTTTCGCCCTAAAAATTACGCCAAGAACACTTGCTCCTTTCCTGAGAGTATCCCAACCTACTTCAACAAAAACACGTTAGAAAGGCCCACCGGGGGTTTTCCGGTGGAAACCTCTCCGATACTTAAGTCAGTTAAGCATTTTAGATTGGGGTAAGCAAAATTAAGAGATTAATGCTTTGAATGTCATACCTCTCAGCCTTGGGGTTGAGATATTTATAATTTTTGCCAAGTGGGGCCTTTCCGGGATCTCGGAATCCCAGGCCGTTACTCAAGATGACCTTACTTGGAAGCTTCCTTCCAAAGAACAGATCAGTTTTGTCGTTAAGTTCTCATATTCCTGACCGGATCTCTTGAGACCTTATACAAGGCTCTGAATGGGGTTAGGCAAGTTTTCATCAGGTTATAGGCTCGTGTTCTACCTCATCTTTCCTTTTCTTAAAGTCACCAGCTCAACTCGTCCCAACCAGGTCTTTCCAAGCTGTTTATCATCCTTTCACCAGATCAGGTCGCGCCGTGCAGCCCAGATCGACGACGTCTTTCTCCGTGAAAGAGGGTTCCTCGTTTCAGCCTTATATCATCTCATTTGTCTGGTATTTACTATTGAAAATAATAAACCAAATTCATTACATGGATTTGAAGAGTTTTTTCTTTTAATATTTTTTGTTGGTCCATATTCTAATTGGGCATAGTGTCTTGGTTGGTCCTAATTATTTAGATGGAGTTAATTAGTTTGAGTCTCTTGATTTACCATATTTATTTACATGAAGATGAAGGGTGTTTGTCATTCATGTATAAATACTCCAAGTCTTGGAGTCATTTGTAAGAGTGGGAAAAAGTATCAAGAATAATATATTATCAAGTTTTATTCCTGCACTTCTACATTTTGTGAGTTTAGTATTATTTATATGTTCTCCATTTCTAACAATTGGTATCAAGAGCCATTTGTGTTTTGAGAGACGAAAGTTTGAGAGAAAAAAAAATTAAAAAATGACGAAAGGAGCACCATTCGTTGTTCCATCACTCACCAAAGATAATTATGATAATTGGTGCATAAGAATGAAAGCCTTGCTTGGAGCCTATAAAGTGTGGGACTCCGTTGAGGGAGGAGAAGGAACATCAAATGACGCCAAGAAGAAGGATCAAAAGGCGCTCACTCATTTATCAAAGTTTGGATGAGAAGATGTTCGAGAAAGTTGCTGCGGCAACTACCTCCAAGCAAGCATGGTAAATTCTTCAAGCATCATTCAAAGGCGTAGACAAAGTGAAGAAAGTGCGTCTCCAAACACTAAGGGGTGAATTCGAGTCCTTAAATATGAAGGATTCCGAATCGATCTCAGATATTATTTCAAGAGTGTTGGCGGTTTCAAATCAAATGAAGAGATATGGAGAAAATATCAACGATGAACGAATCGTTGGGAAAATTTTGAGATCCTTAGATCCAAAGTTTAATTATGTGGTGGTTGCCATCGAAGAATCCAAGGATTTGGACACCATGACCGTTGATGAACTTGCTGGTTCATTACAAGCCCATGAAGAAAGATTAAAGAAGCCAAATCAAGAATCGGTGGAACATGCTTTAAAAGCAAAGTTATCATTGAAAGAGAAGGAGACAAGTCAAGGCATTTCTCGAAGAGGTCGCGGAGGTGGTCGTGGCCAAGGGCAATTTCGAGGTCGTGGAAGAGGCGGACACGGTCATAATAACTATTCGTCATTTGGCGAAAATAGTTATACATCTAGCTACAATAATAATAATGTAATCCAGAATCGAGGAAGAGGCCGTGGACGAGGAAGAAGTTCGAGAGGTGGAGGATATCGATCAAATCAACAACGGTATGACAAGTCTAATATTGAGTGTTATAATTGTCATCGCTTTGGTCATTATGCGTGGGAGTGTAAGAACGATATCGAAGAAAAAAATAATTTTATGGAGACCAACGAGAAAGAAGAAGTGAACCCCACTTTGCTTCTTGCATGCAAAAATAATCAAGACGAGAAGGGGAACCAATGGTATCTTGATTCCGGTGCAAGTAGCCATATTTGTGGAAAAAGAGATATTTTCGTGGAACTTGACGAATCAATCAATGGTGACATAACTTTTGGAGATTCTTCCAAAATTCAAGTCAAAGGGAAAGGTACGATTTTAATTCGTTCAAAAGATGGAAGTCATCAATTCATTTCGAATGTCTTTTACGTTCCAGCAATGAAGAGTAATATTTTGAATCTGGGACAACTCTTGGAGAGAAATTATGACATTCATTTGAAAAATAAAAGTTTGACGATGAAAGATGAAAATGGTCGTTTGTTGGCCGAAGTTCCCATGACGAGAAATAGAATATTTTTATTAAATATTCAAAATGACGTTCCAATGTGTTTGAAGTCTTGTTTCAAAGATGAGTCGTGGCTATGGCATTTGAGACTTGGACACTTGAATTTTGATGGCCTCAAAATGATGAGCAAAGAAAGAACGGTGAAAGGATTACCTTTCATAAATCATCCCGACCAACTTTGTGAATGATGCATTTATGGAAAACAAGCGAGAAAGAGTTTTCCAAAGGAGTCTTTGTCAAGAGCACAACATCCCTTGGAGTTGATACACTCGGATATGTGTGGACCGATCAAACCTCATTCACTTGGCAAGAGTAATTATTTTTTGTTATTTATTGATGATTATTCTCGAAAAACATTGGTGTATTTTTTGAAGGAGAAATCGGAGGTGTTCGAAACCTTTAAAAAATTCAAGGCGATGGTGGAGAAACAAAGTGGCTTTCAAACCAAAGCTCTTCATTCCGATAGAGGTGGCGAATTTACATCAAATGAATTCAAGTCATTTTGTGAGAAAAATGGCATTCATCGTCCAATGACGACTCCATATTCACTACAACAAAATGGTGTAGCCGAGCGGAAGAACCGGACCATCCTTAATATGGTGAGGAGCATGTTGAAAAGCAAAAATATACCAAAGGAGTATTGGGCGGAAGCCGTTGCTTGTGCGTTTTACTTGATAAACCGAAGTCATACGAAGAGTGTACATGAAAAAACTCCTCAAGAAGCTTGGAGTGGTTACAAGCCAACTATTTCACATTTGCGAGTTTTTGGAAGCATTGCCTACATGCATGTTCCGGATTAAAAGAGAACGAAGCTTGATGATAAAAGCGCAAAATATATTTTCATCGGCTATGATCCAAGTTCAAAAGGCTACAAGTTGTTCAATCCAAACAATGGTAAAATTTTGATAAGTCGAGACGTTGAGTTTGATGAAGAAGGCGTGTGAGAATGAAATGATCAAAAGAAAAATGATCAAAATAGTCCATTTTTTGATGACGATGAAGAAGTCCCGGAGCAGCCAAACACACCACCACCACAAGATGCTCGTGTTGATGACCCAAGTTCGAGTGAAGGTCCTCAAAAATTTAGAAGCTTGCGCGACTTGTACGATAGTACCGATGAGGTAACAAATTTGAGTAAATTCACTCAATTTTGCTTATTTGCTGAAATTGAGCCTGTTGAGTATGATGATGCCGCTCGTGATGAAAAATGGCGTTGTGCCATGAATGAAGAAATTAAGGCGATCGAGAAAAATGATACGTGGGAAGTTTCATCACTTCCTCATGGCAAAAGCTCCATTGGAGTGAAGTGGGTGTATAAAATAAAAAGAAATGTGAGATTGGTAGTGAAAGGCTACAAGCAAAAGGCGGGGATTGACTACGATGAGGTTTTTGCGCCTGTAGCCCGTCTTGAAACTATTCGATTGATTATTTCGATTGCGGCTCAAAATAATTGGAAAATCCATCAAATGGATGTAAAATCCGCTTTCTTGAATGGATTTTTGGAGGAGGAAGTTTATGTCGATCAACCACCGGGTTATGCTGTTGAAGGACATGAAAATAAAGTGTTAAAGTTGAAGAAAGCTCTCTATGGATTGAAGCAAGCCCCTCGTGCTTGGAATAGTTGCATTGATAAATATTTCCAAGAAAATAATTTTATCAAATGTCCACATGAACTTGCACTTTATGTAAAAAAGAATAAAAATGGTGATATGTTGCTTGTTTGTTTGTATGTGGATGATTTGATTTTTACAGGAAATAATCCAAAGATGTTCGATGATTTTAAGAGAGTCATGGCGAAGGAGTTTGAGATGACGGACATTGGGTTGATGTCTTATTATCTTGGCATTGAGGTGAAGTAAAGAGATGATGGAATATTCATTTCTCAAAAAACTTATGCGAAAGAAATTCTCAAGAAATTTGAGATGGAAAATTGCAAGCCGGTGAGCACCCCCGTGGAATGTGGAGTTAAATTATCTTTACATGATGATGGTGAGAAAATTAATCCAACATTTTTTAAGAGTCTTGTTGGAAGTTTGAGGTACTTGACGTGTACGAGACCGGATATTCTTTTTGGTGTTGGACTTGTGAGTCGACACATGGAAGCTCCTACTACGTCACATTTGAAGGTGGCCAAGAGAATATTTCGTTATATAAAAGGTACAATTGCTTATGGAATATTTCATGATTCATCTCACAATTTTGAGCTTGTTGGGTATTGCGACAGTGATTGGGCCGGTGATGTTGATAGTCGTAAAAGTACGACCAGATTTGTTTTCTTTATGGGAAATCCCGCATTTACTTGGAATTCGAAGAAACAACCTATAGTGACACTTTCTACGTGTGAGGCGGAGTATGTTGTGGCAACTTCATGTGTTTGCCATGCTATTTGGTTGAGAAGGTTGTTGAAGAATTTTAACTTGTCACAAAAGAATCCTACGGAGATTTATGTTGATAATAAATCGGCTATTGCGTTGGCGAAAAATCCGGTGTTTCATGATAGAAGTAAGCATATTGATACGAGGTATCATTTTATTCGTGAGTACGTATCAAAGGATGAAGTGAGACTTGAATACGTGTAGTCACAAGACCAAGTTGCAGATATCTTCACGAAAGTTTTGAAGTTCGACGTTTTCAATAAATTGCATTTTTCACTTGGAGTCATGAATTTAGTTTAAGAGAGGGTGTTGAAAATAATAAACCAAATTCATTGCATGGATTTGAAGAGTTTTTTCTTTTAATATTTTTTGTTGGTCCATATTCTAATTGGGCAGTCTCTTGGTTGGTCCTAATTATTTAGATAGAGTTAATTAGTTTGAGTCTCTTGATTTATCATATTTATTTACATGAAGATGAAGGGTGTTTGTCATTCATGTATAAATACTCCAAGTCTTGGAGTCATTTGTAAGAGTGGGAAAAAGTATCAAGAATAATATATTATCAAGTTTTATTCCTCCACTTCTATATTTTGTGAGTTTAGTATTATTTTATATGTTCTCCATTTTCTAACATTTATTTTGTGTTATTACCCTTTTCTATCCTTAACTTTGTTTGGTATCTGATTGCAGGTGCTTTGCGCTGGTTGGGACTCGCCGGAGCTCCGAGTTGTAGCGATAGAACCCGAACACAGCAAACGAAGGTTATTGATTTGCAGAATTTATGATTTCTTGTAGTTTCTTGCAAAATATTTTGCGTTAATTAATTTTCTTCATTTTGTTTCAGTTCTCTATGCATATTCATTCATCCCTTTCTATCGAAGCTCGCTTCTATTGCTGCCACGTCTCCGGACATGCTCTTCAACCGGCCGTAGGACTCAAACAAGCCGCCATTTCTTGACATATTCGACTCCCCCACCCTCATGGCTACCCCTGCCCAGGTATTTTTCCTTTCTAATTTCTGAAGGTGTGTGAGAGAGTCAATTATCTCAATTTCAACAGTTTTCTCATATTAAATGGCTAATTCAATTAATTGTTGTCCATTGGATAAAACATGGATTGTGATTTGGAAACAAGTGTTGTCTGGAACTTGATTTTGGAGAATAGTTTGTATTTAACTAGCAATTTTGATTGTCTTATTTATTTTTCTAAACTAAACTGGGTAAAAGGATTTGAACCTTCCTATTATGTATTCGTGTAAAACACGGTATACTTTTGAGTTGCTTTTGAGTATTTCCTTTGTTCACTACAAGGTTATGTTTGATTTTATTGATAATGTTCTGCCTAAAATTCACATGTTACATGTGTAAGTTGAATAAGTGGTGGTACTTGTGTTGTTGAATGTTGGGTAAAAAAAACAAAATCTGCTCATGTGAAGAACTTGGGCCACATGTATATGTACGGTTGTGTTTATAAGTCTATTTTTTTTCATTTTCCTCATAATTTGGTTTGTGCTCTTTTAGTAAAGTAATGTTAGGTAAAGTCTTTCTTAACTATCCCTTTGATTTTTCTATGCAGATTATTGAGAGCAATTTGAAACTACAAATGAAAGATCATTATTGAGATGGTTCATTCTTCTCTCTCAAATTGCTACACAAACCATCAACCCATTCTAGCTTGTATGTCCAAGAAACATAATCGATGTCGATTTTTCAATTAAATATCGACCGATTTTTTCAATTAAACGACAACGTTATCGACCGCGTAAAAATAGGTAGACAAAGTAGAGTTTTCAGATTGTGTAGCATTTTTCTTCAGGTTGTAACAGCATTGAAGATAAAGCTATTGGTAAGAGAAAGTTGCTAGAAATAATTAATTTTATGTTGTTGCATGATGCTGAATGAACTTTTTATGGGAAATAATACAAACTTTAAATGCAACCAAATTTTGGTTTTGTTGTCCCATTTGCCATGTGACTTGTTTTGTGCTTGCTTATATATTTACAGTGGTTCATATTTTATTTTTTTTATATTTTGTGCTCCGAGCTGCTGTGAAATTTAAAATGGAACTATTTAATTGGATTCGTTTACTTATTTAGCTTCAATGTGATTTCTATTTCCTAGTTTACTAGATGCCATTAATATCTTTATCATTGTCTGGGGGGTTCAGGTTGGATATGGTGTTTGAGCTGATGTTTATTTACATAGTTGTTCTGTGTCAAATGTGAAGATTTGACATATGTACACTATACATGCACACATTGCTTATAGTGTCTGATGCTTATTGCATTCTGATAATACAGGCAAGTAAAGGGATCTCCTCCATTTACTCAAGTAGAGTGACAGCAGTTCCTAATAATGAATTATCTCGTTTGCTGTCTGTCAGAAGTAAGTCTAGTGGAATTTCAGAGGAAATGTGGGCCTGTGTAAAGAACGGGAAGTACAAAGGTGATCTCCCGCAGGTATGATGTTTTTCCTATGTTGACTTAGTCTCTTGGTTTATTATATTTGTCTATCTCTTGTAAGTTCAATCGTTATCTGGAATTAGTAATTAGCTGCTAACTTAGCGAAATGTTGTCAATACTACTCACGGGTTGTTGCAGTGACTCATAGTCGGAAGAAAGCCACTGTGAAACTGGTTCCACTGTGAAACTGCCAATACTACTCACAGGTTGTTGCAATAGCTGAAAATTTTGTAAGAATATTTCACCCACATTGCTCTTTATGTGCGCGCATGTCTTCAGCCTCATAACTTTTATATGTATGGGTGTGTATGTATGCTATGTATTTGTGTTGGGAATAAGAGTGTTTGGATAGCCCATATCCTAAACAAGCTCAACAGATAGTCCATTGTATTCGTATAGTTTTGCAAAGACATAGCTAGGGGGGTTGGTCCCCCAACACCATAAATTTTTCAAAACCATTATAGTTTTTTTTATATATAAAATTACTAAAGTTTGAAGTTTAGTAATTAAACAAACCATAGTTTTGTTCAAGAAATTATTTGTTTAGGCACCTGTTTTGGATGTAGCGTAGATTACTACAAAAACCACCTTGAAATCTAACTTAATTATAGAAAACCCAATTATATTTCAAAATTAAAAATAGCCAATTTATATTTGTAAAGAAGATGATATTTGTAAAGAAAATGAATTGAGTATTTGTAATTTGAATGATAATTGGGTTTTTCTATAATTAAGTCAAGGCCATATTTGTAATTACCAATTATATGTAAGTGTGTCTTAATTTTCTTGCCTTTGTTTTATATATTTTATGGATATTCAACAGTGATGGCGATAGAGGAATTGAGAAAAGAAATAGACAAGCTGCCTGAAGATTGGGCAGGTGATCCTTGCCTGCTGAGAGAAACTTCCTGGACTGGTGTTTCGTGCTCAAACAACGGCCCCTTTCGAATTTACTCTTTGTAAGTTTTTCTTACAAATTTATTTGAGCCTAGGATCACAAAGACGAGACATTATCAAGGGTTTTTCACATATTTGTTTTTAAAATGCGTAAAGGAACCTGACTGGCTTTGGAATATCCGAACCACTTCCAGAAAGCTTATCTAACTTAATTGCACTCAAGCATCTGTAAGTTTTGTTTTGTTTTAAATCAATGTAACATGTTTTTTTCTTGTTAATGTTGTAATAATTGGAATTATATTTCAGTTTGCTCGGAGACAATAAGCTTTCGGACACAATACCCGATTTGAGTGCACTAAAGTCTTTAGAAATTCTGTAAGCTCTGAAAAAACTCCTTATATTATTCTCTTTATGTAATTTTATTCAGATTCAGAAATTATCTTGATTTTTTTTTTCTAATATGGGAAAAAAAAAGACATTTAGAGAACAACCAACTTGAGGGATCAATTCCTAGCGCTCGTTGGGGGACTACTGAATATTAAAGAACTGTAAGTTGTAAATATATCAGACTATAAATATTTTATATCAGTGTATAAAATATAAAGTATAATGGCCTTTTTTTTTATTAATCAACAGATTTCTACAGAACAACAAACTCAACGGTGAAATTCCGGATTCTTTGAAAAATAAGGAAGGTCTCAACATTCGGTAAGTCTCTTATCCTATATTTGTCTCCAAAAGTTATTATTCTAGATTTCCAATTGTATTTCGTAAATATTTTTCCACTTCGATTTTCAGGTACTTTCGTTTTGCTCGACTTTTCCTTTCTTATTGGATCTTTTTGGACTATAATTGCTTCCACCTTTCTGGATGAATTCCAAAAAGGGCTTTATGAGGTAATATATATTTGGGATCAAACGCATGTTTTTATCTTAGGATGACTCTTAACCGTCTTCTGAAAAATACAAATTTTGATATGATTCTGCATAAATTCCAGAAACTTTCTGAAAACTGTGTATGAGGACACTTAATTTTTTTCATCATTTATTATGCCAAGGTGGACGCTGTTGTTTACTTTAGTCAATGCTTATGACAAGGAGATGTTTGCAGAGTCGAAGAAAGAGATCAATGCGCTTCTCTCCGACGAGAGATGTTTTACATAAATTTCTATTTTCTGGATTATTTGCAAATTTGATGATTTTTACATATTTATTGTTTGGATATTATAGTTATCTGAAATTTTTGTCTTTCTCGATGTTTTTTTAACTCTTTTGGAACCCTTTTCTTGGCATATACTTTGGTTTTAGCTATTGAGATTCGGAGTTGATTTGAGCAAAAATATTTGGTTATAATGTTAAGTTCGAAGTTTTGTTAATATTTGAGCTTTTTTTGGTGCACCTGCTTTCATTTTTTTTTTTATTTTTTTTACTACTTTCTAGAAAGTATTTTTCAATGACCCGTTTTCGAAAATATACTTTCTAGAAGGAATTTTAAGAACCGCCGTAAAATGTCCGTACTAGAAAACAGACTTTGTAAAAGGTATTTTTCAAGAACCGCCGTAAAAAGAGAGTTTTAACGACAGTTCAAAAACCGCCGTAAACAACTACGGCGGTGGATATAACGGCGGTTCTAAAACGCCCGTTAAATCAAAAAAAGAATAAGCCGCAATTAAAGCCTGTTCTGCGTAGTGCTAGCTCGCAGCTTCCTCCCTTTCTCCAAGCACTTTTTCCGGTCTCCTCCTCAATGACATGTATTTTCCGATCTCCAACTTTTTACTATTATGTCTAGTCATTCATCTTCTTCCTCTTCTACTCACCTGAACTCGGCTTCCTCCTCGCCTGCAACATCCCTTTTTCCCCAAAATACCTCCATCGAATGGCTTCCCTTATTACGGGACACCCTGATAACACTGTTTCTATTCTTAGCGACAAGACAGTGGGAAGGTTGAGATCGAGATTCTAATTCCCCTGCAGAATTCTCGTTAGTTAACCCAGGCATAGGTGAAAGGGCTTACCAACCACGGGTCGATCACTTGACCTTTTTTGTTGATAATTTTCTAGGCGAGCTGCGTCTCCCCGTCAACCCCCCTTATACTGAAGATTGCTTGTATGTACAGAATCCCAAATACACCAATTCGTCCCAAACTCCTTTAGGATAATCATAGGTTATAACTTAGCCATGCGATATGCTGGACTAACTCCCACAGCCCAAGCGGTTCCTACTCACTGTTTCAGGCCAAAAGAAAAACATCCCATCTCTTCGGATCATATGTAAATATATTCCATAATTATACATTAAAAAAATAGTATTACACCAGGGAAACAATATCATCAGCAATTTATCGCTATAAAATAAATCTCATCGAAATCACTCTTTCATTTACAGTGGAAAAAAATGATTTAACGATTCGCATCACGAAAAATTGGGTGTGGGGGGAGGGGGGGAAAATTCAATATTGACGGAATAAATCCCCACCCAAAATAAATCCATAAACAGATAAAAATCCGAAAAATAATAATATCGAAAGCATCTGATGAGTAATCATGAAAGAATCAAACGAGAATCCATTATCACTGTCACTACTTCAGACTAACCACGAAACGAGGTTCGCCCCAGCACCCGTCAATATATACGATAGCCACAGAGCCAAATTCCCTTCGTCTTCTTCAACAAGTTTTCCTGAATTATTACAAAACAATTTTACAAGCCCATCATTAATGGTATTCATTTCTGCAAGATTTTTTGGAGAAACAAGGAAAATAGAGCCCCACCGAAAATATACAAGAAAAACGGATTGCTCGATAAATGATTCCTGCAAAGCAATGTACATTCTCAGTATAACTCCAAAATTCCACGTCTATGCATCAGAGAAATGTAGAAGATTTATTTATATTTACCAATTAAAATGACAGAATGTTGCCATTATAAACTGGTACCAAATAGGCTGATTATGGTATAGATACAGGCCCTTGATCCATGGAACCTGGACAAGAGATAAAAAATTCTAATTAGCTTTCTAACGAAAATTATTTACATTGGATTAACCTTTTTTTTCTTTAATGTGAAATAATGAGAATTTATTTGTAACCTGGAAAACATGATCTACTAAATAGATACCAAGATTAATGAGTAAAATCCAGAATATTCCATTGACACGCTTCTCCGGCTTTCTTTTGCCTTGGGCTTTCCGAGCTCCAGCTGTGATATCATGTCTAAGTGAAACATCATCAAATTGATTGAAACTTTAATAGAAACCAAAAACTCCTACACTGTGTTTAATTATAAGCTTATTTTTTAAAGAACTAACTAGCAAACTCTTTAAATAAAATACTCCCTTCATTTTAATATAAGTGACATTTTATAGACTCAATTTTATTACAAATTAAATGTCGTTTTAAAAGTTTTCACCACATTTTTTCAGTTTTATCCCCACTTATTTTAAGAAATATAAACAAATTTATGGTATATGATATTAAAATAGAAGAAGGAATTAAATAGGCATATTATTAATTGATTAAGGATGCATTAGTAAAATATTTAATGACAATTGAAAATTGATTTAGTATATTAATAAATAATAATAAGCCATTGATACAGTAGGAAATACCACCCATGACCTTTTTTAAAAATGGCAAAATTCGGACAAATGATATAAGAAAAATAATAATTAACCACTTAAAAGATCAATCTTTTAAGCAAATTCTGAGATGATGGGGTTTCAAACTCATTCCTAATCTAAATAATCACGATCCCAAAATGAATTTAAGAATAACAAATTTCACCTTATACTTAGCAACTTCCTCGCTGACTTCCTTCAAGTCACCCTACGTGAAAATAACCTAACATTGCCATGTGGAAACAAAAATTCAAAAACCATTTTTCAGGCAAGAATCGAAACATTGAGAATAAAACAATAAAACCAAATAAAAGCTTGAAAACTCGCAACAAGACCCGGATCGTGTCGCTGAACAAGACCGGCTCTGATCTCCGCCTCGCTAGAATCCCCATTTTCCCATAGGCAATGTTATCCCGGATATTTCTCCCTTCACGCTTTCCAACTTCATCCCCGACTCGTCTCTCAAATCAATCTTCGATTTCCTGTCAAGAATCTAGAATATAGAAGCGGTCGCATTGTTAGCTATTCTCGAATCCAGAGCCAACGTGCTCAATTGGGAAATTGCTACCGCTGCCATCGTTAGAGCAAAGAAAATGGAGAAGAGAAGAAGTGGTGGAGGCGTCGGTGGCGCAGGGCCTCCTCCACCACCAGAGCTGCTTCCTCACTTTCCCCAAACATTGGCGGCATCCATTTGGGAAACCCATTTCCCTTCCCTACATTTCCCGATGCAAATCTCATTGGAAAAAAACCTCAGAAGCAATAATACGCCTCCGATCCGGGCACCATCGGCGGCATAGACAGAATCGGAGTGGCGGTATAAGCCCTATTGAAATTCTCATTATCGCACCTCAGGCAACAACCCTAAAACCCTAGGGTACTCGTACAGGTTATAAAAGTAAGGGCACGCTGTCCATATATTCCCCACCAAATTAGGGTTCTCACTAATGCTCCTCTTGCTCGCTTTCACCCGGCACCGCCGGAGGCAGCGGCTGGGGGAGAGGAAGCGGCGGTGAGAGTGTCGCCGCTTGCGCTGCGGCGGACGGGCAGTTTCTGGTGTGAATTATTATCTCCCCTCGCCTGCTGCTTCTTTTGCTGATTAAACTGATGTTGCTGTTGTTTTTCCATGGTGGCAAGATCCAATTTGGTGAAACGGGAAATGAATTTTTTGCCGTAGGCGAATTTTTTAGCCGAATCTGAGATGGGGCGGAAGAGAATTTTCAGAGATCGGTGGGGCTAAGATCGTTAGTGGGTTAAAGGCAAACGGAGATCGGCGGGGCTGAGATAAAATGGAGAAGAGAAGAAGCTGGCTCTGTTTTTATAATGACGGGGCTGGGTTTATTATTTATTTTATTTATTGTATTTAATATAATGTTTACATCGGTTATTTAAAAGCGGACGTGAAGTATTTAAAATCATGTCGAGTTTCAATGAACTCGCGTGGAAATATCACATATCACGTCGGTTTACTTAAAACCGATGTGAAATATATTTTACATCGGTTTTAACATAACCAATGTTAATGGACGACGTTAAATTCCTATTTTGTAGTAGTGATAATATGAACTACCTTGTTGAAATTAAACACTCACAATATATATATATATATATATATATATATATATACTATATATATATATAATTGATGTCATGCTAGTTGTATGAGTTTGGTTTCAGATTTTTCTCAGTATGAGAGGGAGGATTGATAGTAGGAAATAATTATGAAATGCATAATGTCATATCCTCATAATCAAGAACTTTAAAGTTAAAAGATATAAGAAAGATTGATAATGATCTTATACACAAATTATACATGCTTTGATAAATCGAAC
>BMAC01000062.1:1481575-1516845 GCA_014905375.1 Phtheirospermum japonicum | reverse complement strand
GTTCGTAGAAGGCGTCGAGCTTTCGACGTTAAACAAGCGCTTCTTGGGAGGCAACCCAAGTATTTATTTTCTTTTCTTTTTATTAGTTAGTTCGTGTTTGTTCGTTTGTTTTGTCTTTCTAGGTATTTATTCAAAACATTTTCGATCACGAGTTCGAGATGAAGGATTATTGCACGAACGCCTTTTTGGAGTTGCTCGCCAATTTTTCAGGGATGTTCTCTTATTCCCGATCTCCCTTGCTTTTCTTTTCTTTTACTTATGGCAATCAGGGGATTGCCGAGTTTTTAGAGGGGGGGATGGTTGGGTATGATTTATAATTTATAAATTGTGTGCAATATAATTTTTTTTACGTGATTGATTGCTATTTCTGCGCCGAATTGTGTTTGTATGGCTTGCCTGTCGAAGTTAATTAAGTTTGATTTGAGGTTCTTGTCTTTGAGCGTGTATAAGTGCATAAATTTTTCAAAATTATTATTTATATATTGTAAAATGGTACTTGGACGCAATTGATTTCGCAAAACCTTAAAAGCAGCGTCAATTCAAAACTTTTTCATGCAAAAAGCCAGTGAGTAGCCTGAGTGATTATCATCATTGCATGTGCTTGAATAAGTTTCAGTTTTGATATCTCTTTGAAACCGCTGTGTGTAGTTGACTTTGAAAATGACGTTAAGGCACAAATAAAACCCTATTCCGGCCATATCCATAAATTTTAGCCACTATAAATTTCGAATGAGCCAATCATAGCCAAATAATATGTTTCCTTTAGCCATGAGCATTTTTGAGACCCCTACTAACCCATTAAAAGCGTGGGGTAGGAGTTCGTTATTTTCTTGGTTATTAGTGTTTTGGAGAATTTTATTAGGGATTTTTTGATTTTATGAATTTTTGTAATTAAGGACCACCATCCAAAAAAAAAAAGAAAAAAATAATAAAAAAAATAATACCCCATAAAAAATAATAAAGGGGAAAAAAAAAAAGAAAATAAGAAGGATGGTGAATTGTGTTAGTCATTGCCTACGCGCTAATGAAGGCTTGTGTTTATTATTTATTTTATGAAGCCTAATGTTTAGAATGCATGAGTTGTGTAAGAAGCGTGTTATAAGTTTCAATTTTGATTAAGTGGCTTGAGCTACAAGTCGGTTTAGAGTATCGAGTTGACAAATAGCCTAAGTATAAAGGCTACGTTATGAGTGTCAAGTGAGGTTTTTATTTTTGAACGAGGTGAAGCACATTGCTTCGTGATTAGATTAGGTTTGGTGAGTTATTGATCACGTTAGATCGTGAGTTAGCCACACAACTTATATATTCCATACCCATCCAAAGAGCCTTACATTACAACCCAAAAAGACATTTTCCGATTCTTAGTTCGATAACACACTTAATTTGCGATTGAAAAGAGATTGATTTTCGGTTCTTGTTTATTGTGCTTGTATTTGAATGATTTGAGCATATACACGTCCAATGCAGAAGATTTTTGAGTGCTTTGAGCGAACACCCATATATATTTCCCTTTTGAGAGGATGCATGAATTTTGATTTTGGAGCGACAATGTAATAAGGGTTGAGTATTTGAAGTTGCGTGACTTGTATCTATATTCTCAAGATTATGTATGTAGCACGACACGACTCATTGCTTGGACTGATTTTCATACTTGTTAGTCTTTGAAACTATCGTTTGTTCGAGGACGAACAAACCAATTAATCGTGGGGTAATTGATTAACATGAATTTGTCTTGATTTTAGTTAGTATTTTAGTTTATTTTTGTTATTGTTTTCGGTGAAAGTTGGATAGATTGAGCATATTTTCACATTTTCTTATCTCCAACTTGTTTTACTGTATTTTAATTATAATTAATTAATTTTATGTTTATTTTAGTTTTTTTGAGGTATTTAGGTTTTGGTCGTAGTCAAGAATGGGCAAACTAGAATCAAGCGTTCCGGCGAAGAAGTATCAAGTTTTTAAAGTTAATGTTAGCACCTAGCGGTAGCCTTACCGTTACACTTAACCGTTACCCATACCGTTACCCACACCATTACCTGCATCGTTACGTAATCACTGAAGGTAGACTGAGAGCTTAATGATAGGTTTAAAGATTACACACCATACCATTAACTTCACCGTTAGAAGGCAACAAAGATATTAATGATAGCTTTAACGGTAGCTCCTTACCTCTAAGGGCTACCATTATCGGGCCCAGTAACCGACTCGTGTGACTTGTCCTCCAAGAAATCGGAATTCTATAAATACCACACCATTAATCCAACTTGGCAGCATACTATAGTCATAATAAGGTTACCAAAAAGTATTCCTAGGGCTAGAAACATGTTTTCAACACCCTTTAGCATAGATTGAAGATCAAGATTGAGAAATCAAGGTTCGCGAGTCCCGAAGACGTTCGAGTTTGCACAAGCCCATTCTTCGACCAAGATCAACCATTTTCTTCGGAGTAGCTGGAGAATTTTCTACAATTCTTAGACTTAATAAGTACTCTTATCTTTTTATTGTTTTCCTAGTTTTGATTTTCATAGTTGAAGTATTGGATAATTGCTTTTATTTGATATTCTTGAGTTGGTTGATGAACTTGGATTTGGTTGATCAATTCAAAGTGAAGTTTTTCAGTTTTAATTAGTTTATTTGATGCATGATTAAGTATGGGGAATTCGAATTTACTTATGTTATTCGATTTATGAAATTTAATTCCGTTTATGCTAGACGATTCATGTTATTGCTTGCTTCATGTTAATTGAATTTTCATATGCTTTTTAGATCTGTTATTGTTGGTTATGCTATTTGATTTCGTTTATGATAATTGATTATCGCTGCGTTTTAAATCTAGATTAATTTACCATTAGATAATTTCTTAGTTCTTAAAGTTTAAGTAATTAAAATTAGATTAATTTATGCTTTTAAATTCTAGTTGGTAAAATTAGTTAAGTTAATCAGTTTTTATTTAAGTTCATGCCTTCCAAATTAGTAGTTAATAATCATTCTCAAACAAAACCCCCAATTTGTATAAGTTTATGTGCTTAATTGTTAGTAAGAAAACATCCAACATACCGAATCGTTGTCCTCGAGAGAATCGACTTGAGTCAACTCCCCACCCTACAAGTGTCCTCGTACTCTTGCGAGCAAGATTGAGTATTTTTAAATTAAATATATATAAATGGTGTGCATAAAAGCTTGAATCATAGTTATAAGTGGATAATTAGGCTTTAGTTGATACTTGATATCTAATGATTTTGAGTCGAAGTTGATCTTTAGTTCACATGCATTAACTTTATGATTTTTCTACATCCCAACTGACATCTCAGAGCGTTATTCTGAACCCGAAATCTCGTATCTTTGAGATTTCTTTGTTAGGATAGGTATATATGTATTAATTTTTCCGTAATATATTTCAAAAGGTATCACCCATCTAGCCCACTGGTTGTATAAGTGTAGCCTTAGAGTGCGACTAGCACTCGAGAGCCCTTTGTTATGAAATTCACTAGAAAGAGAAAAGTCTTTCCGCCCGGAGCCAACCAGTATGACGATTAGTTTCCAATATGAAATGCTCATATATTATACTAAGATATAAATTTTTATGTTAAAAATGGGTAGACACCTATTTAGGCTTTCATTGCATATGGTTTTAGTTTAGATATTAATTCAACTTGGAGTGTGTGTTTTTTTTGGTGATATTTTTTGAAAATATTTCAAATTTTAAAAAATTTAACCCACTTTCACTTTTTTCTCATACAATCACTTCAATTTATTTTTAAAATAAATTATCAATTATTATTATAAATTTTTCCATAAATTTCACTATTTTAATAACCAAAACCTAACAACTGTTATTTTACTAATTTTATATTAAATTAACTTTAAATATTATATTTTCATTTCATATCAAATAAAATACTCACACACCCACACAAGAGAGGATTTAATCTCTTAGTTGCTACTCAAACTATCATATTTTTTATTATCCTTTCAATTCAATTTAATCATTATTATTTGTAGAAAAGCCATTATTGTATTTGTGAGCTCTGAGCAACGGTTCATCTCAATGTTTTATTCAGATTCATGAAATCAAAACGGTTACATTTCTCAGTTGTTATCTCCTCTTTATACAAGTGGTTCAGTCGAAATGAAATAACAAAAAATTACATTTCATGTGCATGTGCATTGCATTTTGAATTTATTCAACACCCCCTCTTCAAGGTGGGCTGTGGTGATCAATAACACCCATCTTTCCCAAAAGGAAATGTAGTTGATGAGCTGAGAGAGCCTTGGTAAAAATATCATCAAGTTGAAGTGAGGATGTAATAAACGAGGTGTCAGAAAACCATTCTTGAAATGATCACGAACCAGATGATAGTCTATATCAAGATGATTGGTCTTCTCATAATAAACTGGATTTTGTAAGATGTGTATAGCAGCTATGTTGTCGCACCATAAAGGAATAGGAGTGGGAATTTGAAGCATGAACTCTGTAGAGATGTAAGAGATCCATTTCAGTTCATAAACAGTAGAACCAAGTGCCTGGTATTCAGCCTCGACTGAGGATCTAGAAACTGTGGTTTGTTTCTTTGTTTTCCAAGAAACCAAAGCATTAGCAAGGAAGATGCAATAACCAGTGAGAGATCTTCTAGTGTCAGGACAAGAACCCCAGTCTGCATCACTGTATGCTGTCAAGGTGTTAAGAGAATTAGCAAGATAAAAAAGACCTTGAGATGGACTATTTTTGAGATATCTGACCAAATGAAGAGCTGCATCATAATTTGAAACAGATGGTGAGTTGACAAATTGGCTAAGTTGTTGGACTGAGTATGTGATGTCCGGCCTAGTGAAATTAAGATACAACAATCTACCAATCAATCTCCTATATTGAGTTGGATCATGAAATGGCTTAGTGACATCTGCAACAAGTTTAGAGCCCGTAGGTAAGGGAACAGTTTCAGGCTTGCAACCAGATAACCCTGTATCCTTCAAGATATCTAATATATATTTCCTCTGATTTAGATAGGTACCTTGTGCTCCTCTGGCAATTTCTATTCCAAAGAAGTATTTTGCTGAGCCTAAATCCTTTATTGTAAATAAATTGTCCAGATAGTGCTTGAGATCATAAATATCAGAGTGTATGTTCCCCAGTAATAAAGACATCATCAACATAAACCAATAAAGCCAAGAAGGAACTCCCATTGTGTTTAATGAATAAGCAGTGATCATATTTAGACTGAGTGAGCCATAATCTACAAGTTTAGCACAAAATTCATTGTTATACTCCCTAGATGCCTGCTTCAGACCATATAGACTCCTTTGAATTTTACATACCTTTCCAGGGGCTGCCTTTGTGTATCTAGGAGGTGGCACCATGTAAACCTCCTCATGAAGATAGCCATGCAAAAAGGCATTGTTGATATTCAATTGGCAAAGAGGCCAGAACTTTGATGTTGCTAGAGCAATCAGCATTCTCACAGTGACTAGCTTGGCAACAGGTGAGAAGCTGTCAAAAAAATCTATCCCTTTCATTTGATGAAAACCCTTTACCACCAACCTTACTTTGTATCTTTCTACTGTTCTATCAGGGTTTAATTTCACTTTGTAAACCCATTTACAGCCAATTGGTTTCTTTTCTTTAGGCAAATGAGTTCATTCCCAAGTATGATTATCCTCTAAAGCTTAAAGATCCTTGTTCATAGCAAGTATCCAATCATGTGACTTGCTGGCTTGAGAGTATGATGATGGTTCTGTGAAGCAGCTCAAATTAGCTAAGAAAGTTAAGTATGAACTCTCAAATAGGGGTGATGATGTGTAGGGAAAAGTGGTAATTGGATAAGCATTTCCATCCTCAGTTGGGAGAACATCTGCTGGACATGTGTGAGTAGTGTGGCAACTCATCACATAGTCTGAATGCCATTGAGGTAATCTTCTCAGTGGATTAGTTATCTCAACTGTAGCATCACCATCATTGAGTGAATCATTGACATCAACAGAAGGCAGCGGGACAGTGTCTAGATTAAGAATGGAGGTATGGAAGGGAAATGTGTGCTCAAAGAACCATACATCTCCAGATGTGAATATTACTTGAGAATTTATGTCATATAGTCAATATCCCTTCTGTCCAGCAACATATCCAATCATTATGCATTTTGTTGACCTTGCTGTGAATTTTTTTTTATGTGGGGATGTATTTGTGGCATATGTGAGGCAACCAAAAACTCTGAGGTGTGATAAGTCTGGTTCATAGCCATATAACATTTCAAAAGGGGTTTTCCACTTCAGGAGTGCACTAGGGACTCTGTTAATGATGTATGTTGTTGTAAGAATGGATTAAGGCCATAACTTTAAAGGGATCTTGGACTCAAACATTAAAGCTCTTGCCACATCAAGCAAATGCCTGTGCTTTCTCTCTACAACACCATTCTGTTGTGGTGTGTAGACACAGGTAGTTTGGTGTTGAATGCCATATGAGTGTAAAAGGTATTGACATTCTCTACCCAAGAACTCAGTTCCATTGTCTGTTTTGATTTTCTTGACAATTCTTCTAAACTGTGTAGGAGCCATCAAGATGAATCTTCTCAAAATGGAAACAGTATTGGACTTCTGTCTTATCATGAACACCCAAGTAGCCCTACTAGAATCATCTACCAATGTCAGCATGTAGGGTGTATTGGTGATAGAGAAATGTTTGTAAGGACCCCATATATCAATATGTATCAGTTCAAATGTGTTTGTGGTCTGAATGTTGCTAGAAGGGAATGGTAACCTGCTTTGTTTGGATAGATGGCAAATATCACAGGGGTTTGATTGATCCTTGATTAAAGAAAGTACACAAATGTTGGATAGTGACATGTGTTGGATGGTGTGAGGAGACATGTGACCCAATCTTTTGTGCCAGGTATCAAATGAAATATCCAGCTCAGTTGAGGAGATATTTTTGAGTAAATTGGGGGTATTGGAGACTGTATCTCATTTGGCAGAAGTACATAGAGTTTGCCAACCAGCTTTCCTTTTGCCAAAATCATGTTGTTGTGTGAATCTTGAAGTATACAGTGGTCAGAGTACAAAATACTTTTGATGTCAGATTGTGCTGCTATTTGGGCCACTGAAAGTAGGTTATACTTGAAAGATGGTACAAAGAGTACCTCTGATAAGGTGAGATGATCATTCAAATGAACTTGACCTACATGTGTGACTGGTTTTTTTGATCCATTAGGTAAAAAAACAGCAATTGGAGAATCAACAACCTTGATACTTGTCATCATCCTCTTTTCATTACACATGTGTTTGCTTGCCCCTGTATCAATAATCCAGCTGCCTTGTTTCACATTATCATGTGTTGATAAAGCAAAGTGTAGTATAGGATCTTCTTCACAGTTCACAAAACTTATAAAATTGTTCCCTATGTTATGATCATTAAAGACTGATTTCCCAGAAAAATACTTTGTCACTTCCTGCTGTATAAGGCTGGCTATATCAAGTTGATTAGATGTGGAGTTCTGAAATTCTACTTTGTTCCTTGATCCATTAATCTCCTCAGCATTCATCATATTTACATTACTTTTGCCTCTTTTCTCTCTAAGGTCCTTATACCAGTCTGGGAACCCATGCAATTTAAAGCACTCAGCCTTTTCATGTCCTGTTCCTTTGCAATGATCACAAAACAATTGGTATTTCTCTTCTTTGCTTCTTCTCAAGGCCAATTTCCCTTGCAGAATTTCTTGTGTTAGAGTTCCAGCTATGTTGTACATTCTTCCTAGAGTTGCCATTTCTGATTAGTGAACCATTATTCTGATTCTGACCAAATCTGCCTGAATTTCCAAGGTTTTTCCCTGTATTTCCAAATCTGGTAAGCAAAGCAGAATTATCCTATGCATCATTGATTGAGTATTGCAGGTTCCTTTGTTTTTCAACTCTCAACACCATAGAATATGCCTTATTCATTGTTGGCAATGGATCCATCAGGAGAACCTGACTTCTGACATGCTCATAACTGTCATTCAAGCCCATTAGAAATTGCATTAATCTCTTATTATGTTCAATTTTCCGCAGCCCCTTTCCTGATCCACAAGTACATACTGGAATTGGAATTAAAACTGAGTATTCATCCCACAATTTCTTTAGTTTTGTAAAATACACAACAACCGAATTATTCCCTTGTGACAATGTTGCAATATCCTTTTCCAGTTGAAATAAGAGAGGTCCATTACTTTTCCCAAATCGCTCACCTAAATCAGTCCATAATTCTCGGGCTGAATCAGAATACAAAAAAGCTTCTACAATTTCCTTTGAGATCGAATTTAGCAACCACGAGGTAATCATATAATCCACTTTTCTCCATTGATCATATGAAATAGAGTTCAATTCTGGTTTTACAATTGTACCATTTATGAACCCTAATTTATTTTTGGCACCAAGAGAAATTTTCACAGATCTTCTCAAAGGAAGAAAATTATTTTCATTGAGTTGAGTCGTTACCAGTGCCATAACCGGGTGATCCGATCCTTGCATATGGAGTGGATCATCTTCTTGAATCGCGATTTGATTTGCAGACGAAGAGGCTGCATTTGAAGTAAGCGTCGGCCATACATTCGCTGTGTTTCTGAGCGCCATGATCGGCTCCTGCTTTCTTCTTATTTAATCTAGTCGTGATTTCGAAGAGCAATTAAAACCTAAGCTCTGGATACCATGTTGAAAAGTAACCCGCCATTTTTGTATTTGTGAGCTTTGAGCAAAAATTCATCTCAATGTATTATTCAAATTCATGAAATCAAAACGGTTACATTTCTCACTTGTTATCTCCTCTTTATACAAGTGGTTCAGTCAAAATGAAATAACAGAAAATTACATTTCATGTGCATGCAGGGGCGGATTTACTTTAGCACTTGAGGGGTCCATGGCCCCCCCCAAAAAAATTCCAAAACCCTAATACTATTATTTATGATTTTTGTTATTTGTAATTTATATATAAAAATATATATATTGGCCTCCTAAAATTTATAAATTTATATCTTGGTCTAGTAGTTTGTGCCTTAATCTCTTCTAAAATAGTACATGGTTCAACTCTTACTCTTGCCCATTTTCCCTTCTCTTTTTTTTTTCTTTTTAATCTCTTGTTTTTCTATATTTCTTATCTTTCCTTTTATATTTCTCTTTATCATTTGTTTCTTTTTAGTTTCCTTCTCTTTTCTTTCTTTTTATCCACTAATTCACATAATCTTTATCCTTCATTTTCCTTTCTTTTTATTTCTCTTTTTCATTAATTAAATCTAAAAATAAAAATATGGAATTAAGAACATCACACCCCTCTCTCTTTCTTTTTATTTTTCTCTTTCTCATTATTTACCTTAAGAAATAACAATATAAAACTAAAAAAATATCGTCCATTTCTCTTTTTTTTTTCTCGCCTTCCCCCCCCCCCCCCCCCCAACCCCACCATATTTTCACAAATTAATGGTACCAATTTAGAAATAAAAATATATCTTTCTTATTTGCCTTCGCCCCTCTCTAGCTCTTTTTTTTTTTTTTTGGCATATCCTCTCTAATTTATCGTAATACCAAAAATGTTAAAAATATATATTTCCCTTGATATAACACGGGTCGATTCTCGTTATTTTACCAAATTATTTTTGTCTTTTAATACGCAGCCTTGTCAAACGAAGAATCCTGGATGCGCCCAATGTGCATGTTCATTGCATTTTGACTTTATTCAACATTATCTCACATTTTAAAAAACAGTAAAATGAAATCATAGACGATCCGAGCCTTCCCTTTTTAAATTGCCTGTATGGCGGACACATTTGAGAACACGAAGCCCAACAAATAGTTTACATGCCGGATAAAGGACACGAAGCCCAACCCAACATAGTGAGGGGTAAAATAGGTATGTGGGTCGTTTGGACATCTGAAAGTTAAGTAAACCCCTAACCCGGAAATTTTTACTGGTGATATATTGGATTTTCAGTTTTCTTTTTCATCCCGTTTTGTCCGCCATGGAAGACTTGGAGCTCTACACCATCCCCAGCTACTCGAGTAAGTCCCGATATATATTTAAGCATATATTTGTCTTGCATAAGTTAAATTTGCCCTAATCCAGACTTCTGATCTTTTCTAATCCAATCGGCAATATCTCGAGAAAGGTTGGTTTGCTTGGGATAACATTCACGAAGTGGAGAGATTTTCACTGAGAGAGTTTTTCGACGGCAGCTCAGTAACTAGGTCACCCAGAATTTACAAAGAGTACAGAGATTTCATCATCTCCAAATACAGAGAGGACCCTTCCCGAAAACTGACTTTCACCGAGGTCCGAAAGTCACTCGTCGGCGACGTTAGTGTTCTCCTTAAGGTTTTCACTTTTCTGGAGAAATGGGGCCTCATTAATTTCAACGCCACTGATAAGGATGACAAAATTGGCGATGGCAATGGTGGTGTTAGGACGGCATTGTCTGGGCGCGACGAGGAAGAAGAGGATTGGAGGGGTAGGGTGAAGGTGGAAGAAGGGGCCCCACATGGGGTGAGAGTGGTTGCGGCACCGAATTCGATGAAACCAATATTGGCGCCGCCCCCGCCTCCATCTGTGGCGGTGGATGGTGGTGGTGTTGTTGGGGAAGTAGGGGAAAGTGGGTTCAAATGGCCGCCGCTGGCTTCGTATTCTGATATCTATGGGGAGTTGATGCGTCCAGATAAGAATAAGGGTTTGGTGTGTGGAAGTTGCAAAGATGAATGTGATTCAACACACTATGAATACACAAAGGTAAATTGGAGATAGGGTCTCTACTTCTTTCCTATTTTGGTTTTGTGTAAATGCATTTGATTGTTGATGCTATTTTTTATGGTTGGTTTTTTAATTATTTAATTTGATTACAATTATACAAACTCTAGTGTGAATGATGTGGTGTTTATGGGAATAATACAATGTGAATGCCGTGGGGGTATGATATGAAACATAATTTGAGTATGTTAGTATATTTTTCAGAAGGGCGATTCGTGCTATGTATTAGGATAAGTTTAGCAACTTGTGGTTAGCTTGGTTATCTATGTCGTTAAAAACTCTGTATATCTGTGCTAGAAAAATCAGAAGTTGTCTTAGAAAGGGAATTAAACTTACAGATTGGCTGCTAATTGTGATCACGGTATAAATGGCGGGGTTTTGGGTGGGGGGTGGGGAGTTAAAACTCCGTATTTGACAATTTTCAATTTAAGAATCTTTATACAAAATTTTGAACGTTTTACTATCTGGGTTGCACTAATATCTATGCAAGAAGGAGGTAATATATTTTATGTAGAATAACAGCCATACGCACATGTATGTGCTGAAACATTGCGTAAAGAACCTTATTGCTCATTGCTTTTCATGAGGAAGTAATGTGTCTGTCTTCTTGAACCTTTCCCCTGCAGAGTATAATTAACAGAGACGATATGAGCCTAGTTATGAGAACTCAGGAAAAAAAGAATAGGGTGAGGCTTTCATGATATTTGTAAGATTTTAACTATGTTTTTCATGAGAGTATAATTACATCACCTACTACATAACAGGGAACTGTGTTGTCTGTTGGATGAGGGACTCAACTTTTTAAGAAAATAATGAATAGGAAAACCTCATCCTCAGGAGTGTCAATTGCATCACTTGATTTGTTCTTTTGTTATGTTTCTTAAAATTTTCTGAATTAGCGACATTTTTTAATTCTTGACAGCACATATATGTTGCTAAATTAGTTAAGATTTTGTATGCTGGAATTGATTCTTGGCCACCAACTTGCCGCCAATTGACTACAACTCTTCTTTTCCTTTTTTATCTTTGTATTGCTTTCAAGTGTACTGTGCATCTATCTTTATTTAGTGCAATATGGACAAAAAAAGGTTTTGTTACTTCAAATTTTATTGTATTAGTATTTTTCAAAATGGGAATCATAAGTTTTGATGTTGGAATTAGGAAGTTCTTAGATTCTGTTTGTTTTAAGTAACTTATGGGTAGAAGGAAGGAAATCTGAAGTATATTTTGGATAGCCATAGAGAACTGATTCTTAGTTACCTTGGTTTTCTTATGATACTTCATTTTCTGTCAAAGCCTTTCTCGTTCTGAATCTGTTGAATATGTTGCTTCTTAAGGGCTTGTTTGGACTAGCATTCGTTGGAATTTTGAATCCTGGTATTTAGAATCTTGGGGTATACAGAATTTCGTGAATAGCAAAAATCTTGTTTGTTATAGGATTCAGGATCCTTACTTTTTACTGTAGATGTCAAATTATGTCTGAAGGGGGAATGATAATGTATTATTGTATTGTGTTTTATGTTCAATCATATCTGAAATGTGAATGATATTGTTCTATAATATTGTATTTTGTACTCCCTCCGTCCGGAAAAGATAGGCATGTTTTCCATTTTTGTCCGTCCGGAAAAGATAGGCATGTTTCCTTTTTAAAAGTTAGAATACCACAAAAAAGACTAAAACACCCCTATTTAGTTTACTTTGTTTATTGAAATACTAAAAAGTTAAGGGTAAAGTAGTAAAAATAGCAAAAGTTTTACAATTCCAATTACAATCATGTTGTCTTCTTAAACTCCGTGTTTTTGTCTACCCGCCTATCTTTTCCGGACGGAGGGAGTAGTATTTAATTATGTGTTAATAGGATAGTATAGGATAGAGATTAGGTGTAAGAGATTGTTGGTTGAGTATTTGATTTTTGAGTCTTAGAACAAACGAGTATCCGGTATTCGAAATACCAATCTGGTATTTCGAAATTCGAACCCTAGGGCAAACAGGCTCCAAGTGTCTCTTACCCTAGGGCAAACAGGCTTCTACCTTGCTCCAGTTTTTCTTGTTTTTACTAGGTACACGTCTTTTATTTTTTAAAAATAAATCTGTATTTTATGCTGAGTTGTATCTCTTTGTCCTTCAGGAACCTTTATATATTTATTATTACCACAGTTCTGGAAATATATACCTGGAACAATTTCCTATACACAAGTGCTGGTGAAAAAAATAATTAGCTTTTAAAACCACCTGAAAGATACTCAAAAGTGAAAGAAACAATGGTCGTATGTGGTAATCTACACGTCGCCATATTATTAGACTATTACCAGAATATCAGTGGTTTATTTATTTATTTTATCTTTTCATTTATCAGGAAGGGAGCTTTATTCTCTGTGCAAAGTGCTTCAAAAGTGGTAACTATGAGAAAGACAAATTAGCAGTTGATTTCAAGTTGAAAGATAGTGTAAATCAGGTTGGTATCTGGACCGAAGCAGAAACTTCACTTCTTTTAGAATCTGTTTTGAAGCATGGAGAGGACTGGGATCTTGTCGCTATGAATGTTCAGACAAAAAACAAACTGGAATGTATATCAAAGCTTATACAGCTGCCGTTTGGAGATCTTATGTTGGGGGCTGGCTATAGAAAAGGTAGATATTTGGATGTGATTGCTGATATTAGTGATTCTAAACAAGCAAAGTTAGCTTCTAATGAAACACAAGAACCTGATATTAGTGATTCTAAACAAGCAAAGTTAGCTTCTAATGAAACTCAAGAACCCGTGAAGGCAGAGGAACCAAGCCCTGAGCTTCAGGATAATGACCCACAGAATGGAGATGACGAGAATGAAGGTCCACCACTAAAAAGAGTGTGCACCGATCTCACTCCAGATATTGGATGCTCTTTGATGAAAGAGGTGCTTATTTTCTCTGGCTTACTATATTCTTGGTTGATTTCTTTTTGGTAAAGTTATACTCGTATAACTTGATAATTTTCAGACCAACAACTCAGAGAAAACCAAGTATGAAGTATTAACTTTTCTTGATGCTCGTGGTTGAAGTTCATCTTTTTCAAGTATTAATGTATACATGTATACACACACACATACATATATTATTTGTGATCTATAGTAATTTGAATGAGATGATATGGAGAGATATTTCTCCGGGTCTTCATTTAATTTTGACAAAAACTTGTGTACACCCGCCTAACGGAGTACATTCCGTTAGGCAGGACCATATTTTAGTTTTTCATTCAAGTTTTCTAGTTTTTTTTTTTTTTTTTTTTTAGTTTTTTATTTACCATAGTTTTTCTTAGTTTTTATATTATATTTTACGGTTCCCCCCCCCCCCCCCCCCTTAAGGGTTCATTTTATAGTTTTTTTGTTTTTGGTTTTTAGGGGATTTGCCTAACAGTTGTGCATTTTTATTTTATTGTGTTCGAAAAGAATATTGTTTCCATGAAAATATTGCATTTACCTTGAGAATCTTTCTTACAGTTTTACAAACAATGTTCTACTTTAGACTACAATCATGTATATATCTGTGTGTGTTGAGTTTGTGTTTTTCAAAATGCAAATTATTTTGAGTCATGTAGGGGACTATCACACAACTCTTTTGGTGCATCATAAAGCCATGCTAATCACTCAGTGAAATTCTGAAGTGAATCAACAATACATTCTTTATACAATGATTTTCACGTAAAACATGTCCACCTGCATAGTTTTTACATGAATGCACATGGGCAGCCTTAAGCCATTTGATATGTGTGATATTCTTATATCCATTAAACTTCAACGTGCAGTTGTCAAGTCGGTTGTTAATCTTTGCTTCGTTGAATTTTGACACCTACTTTACCAGGTAGCTCTCATCTCTACAATGTTGGGCCCACATGTCACAGCTTTTGCAGCCGAAGCTGCTGTTACTTCACTTTGCTATGAGAACCAATGTTCGATAGAAATATTTGATGACGATGATGGTAAATATGTGGACTCAGAATCCTCTCCTGAAACCCATAATCAAAAGAGGTATTCATCTACTCAAATGTCATACCTTACTAGTTATTATATGTATCTGAATGCTAAATTTGGATCAATTTACCTTCTGATTAGTGCGACAGATGTTGATGATGCAGTAGAAGATGAAAGGCCCAATCAATCAGGTGCTAATAGTTACTTTCTGGGTTATTTACAAAACCTACCTCTGAGGTTTTGCCTAGTTATCACAAAAAAACACTTATTTTTTTAAAATTTAATATAACCCCTTGCGGTTTGTATTTACCTTACAAATAGCCCCCTCTTGAACCAACTTCATTGTGCACTTCTGTAAGACAAATATAAATGTCTTGGTGTTTGTAATTTTGGAATATAACTGGTTTTAGTGGTAGTTTTTGTAATAGCCCTTAATTTTACTTATCCTGCACTCGGGTTTGCACAGTAATTTGAATTGTTCTTGGGGTCACTGAGTATTTAATTACAATTTGTCCACAGAGATTCAGGAGACATCCTTGGTAAAGAATATCATACCATTGAATTTGAGAACGAGGGCTGCAACTGCAACGGCTCTTGGTGCAGCTGCTGCAAATGCTAAGCTGTTGGCTGATCAAGAGGAGAGAGAGATTGCACTTTTAGTGGCTAGTATGATTGAAGCCCAGGTTACTTTTCGTACTTCTCGAAATTTTACTCAGACGAGACATTTTTAGGCTTCATTGGTGTTGTGAGATACATCATACAAATTCACTGAATTCACAAAACATGCCTGTATAAGTTACTAAATTCTGTTTATGCTGTTTATTGTGTACTAATTCTATCCTCTCCAGATTGCCTTTTTTTTTTCTTTTTAATTCTGTGCTGATATACTCGTTGGTTGATTGAAATATAGCTGAAGAAATTGCGTCGCAAGATGAAGTGTTTTGAAGATCTGGAGCTAATTATGGAAAAAGAATACGCACAACTGGAGGAACTTGAAGAGTCTTTAGTTGGGCAGCGAATGGATGTCTTGCAAATGGTATTTACTGCTGGTATAACCAAATCAAAGGAGCATGCCTTAACCAAGTACCAAACGGATACCATTCAGTGAAACTAGTAGATGGACCACCCTTTTAACGTGTTGTTCTCGTAAACAGTTAAGTCATTTGTATTAACAGTGTTAAAACCAGTGACTTCCGTTCTGAACATAAATCCTTGCGATGGATAAATTACTAAACTACACCTAAGTTCAGAATAATTGCCAAAAAAAGAGGGAGAGAGAAAGAGAAGTTTCAAAATTACTAAAATAAACATTGAGATTTGAGTCTGCCTCAAATTTAAGTCGAAAACTGTAATAATTTTATGAATATAAGAAGCTATGGTTTTTGCTTATGCAGAGAATTATAAAATGGAATTAAACCTTAAGGGTTTTTGTAATCTTGAATCTGTAGTGGTTATTTTGCAAATACTTCAAACTCTCGATGGTTTTTGTAATTACTCGTGCATTATTAACTCAGCTCTTAGATAGTGTAACGACGCTCTCTTCTCTCTCCTGCTCTAGGTTTCCTAGTGCTATCTTCTCTCTTGCTCTAGGTTTCCCGTCACCTGTCATCTTCATGGCTCCCCAGCCATCGGTGGCCGTCTCGTCCTCTACTCCGTTCTTTCTAATGTGTGGCACCTACTTCATCGACCACTAGGTTTGGTAGCCGCAGATGCTGACAGCTTCGGTGGACCTCACATCGTTTTGGGCGGAGTTGGAGTCGTCGCATTGTTTCTATGTACCTCTTTTAGTAGTTTCTTTTCGTAACATTGTTCAAGGCATCGCCTCTTGACACCGTCTTAGTCAACGATCAGCCATCTCAACAACAAATTCCATCTGCCTACTAATCTATGTTTCGGCTCTTTCACGTTTTTAGCTGGGCTGGATGTTACCCCGGTTGTTAATCCCCCATCTTTTGCGGTTATGATTTTGGCTGATGAAAACCCTACTTTTCCGCCCACGGCGTTGGGTGCCTCGGTTCCAGCGAAGGCCCCTGAAACATTGCCTGCTAACAAGGCGACGACTGAACTAACTATGGTAAATGATAACCATTCTTGTGCTATCAGTGGTGTCTCGTTTATTCCTCCAAGTTTTTTACTACGCCATCTCAGTTGGCCGTCTCCCAGTAGTCGTCGATGACACCGGCCTCCTTGTCTTTGGCGATGGCTCTTTTCCTTGGATTCATCAAACTTTGTTTCTAACTCGCGTCTGCCTCCGATTAGGGTTTCGACGCAGAGCGCTTTTGGTATGCATGGGCAGGTCACGTGAATAAATCTACACCCCCGCCGATATGGGCTGACTTTTCTCGGCACTTTGCTTTAATTACTTGCCTGCATGTTTAGGCCGGTGCTTCCCAACCTTTCAATGCGGACTCCGACAGCTTGACCATGCTCTATTCTCACACGAAACCATCTTCTTTTAGTCAGGTTACGATCGATTGCGCTGACTCATTTCAATGTCAATCGCCGGTCAGAAAGGGTGATTGTTTCTTGCTAACCAACGATATGAACCTCAACTAACAATGCGTGGTTGTGATCCACGACTCTCTCATTGCCCGTCTACTTCAATCTAAGGGTTTGATGTCCATGTCACTTGAAAAGATTCATCCCTCCGGTATGTTTAGAAAACGTCTTCGCCTTGGAAATTCATTCATTTGAGCAAATGATTTTTTATTTTTTTTTGTATTTTGTTTGCTAATGTTGATGATTGGCACGCTCCTCGGTCAAATTGAATTGGGATTTTGCGTTCGGGATCCTTTCGTTTATCTCCTTGGACCGGACTTCAATACTTATAAGGTAAACTCCTATTCGTGATCGCAAGTGTGTGTTTGTATTTACGAGCTTCTGTTTGAGTATTGACACCGTTTGTTTATTTGGAATATTGCGAACGTGGTGGGTAATCCGCTTCAAATTGATGAACGTTTGGTTAAATGGGTCGGTGAGACATTTTGTCCAGGTGTTAGTTAGCCTAAATTTAAATGACATTTTACGAGAGACATGATCGAGAGAGTTGGTGTTGAGTCACGTATTTTTCGAATACGTGATTTAATAATTATTGTTTTATTTTTGTCGTATTTAATACCTTGGTTTTCTTGATAAGGATTGATTGTTTAAGAAAAATTTGATATTTATCATTTTTGGTAATTATCATGTACATTATTTAGTCTTAGATTAGATTTTATTTTTCTTTCCCTAGATTAGCTTTCGTATATGGCTAGGAAATATTAGTCAGGACTCTAAGATTTTATCTTGTTTCCTTCTTAATAATATGTACTTGCAATACATTTGGTGTATCTCTTTTTATTATTTTGTAAGTCTCTTTACAAGCAAGGTGTGCCTATATAAAGTTGAGAGAATGCTAACAACCTTGACATGAATTTCATAAAGAAAAATCAAAGCAAGAAAAGTTGAAAGCGTTTCTATTCAAGTTGCGGATTTTTCGTATTTGGTGGATGCGACTGCGAATGATTTCGGCATCTGCGATAACATCCTGCAATTTGAATTATTTACTTCCATTGTTTTTAAAATCTTTGTTAAGATCCAATCTTGTGATTGTGAAACTTGGTTTCTGGAAGAGTTATACTGATGTAAATCATATCTACTCTTTAGGAGTTTTTTAGTTTATATTTACTTAGTAAATTACGTCTCTTTGTAATCATTAAAGCTCAAGTTTTCATTAGTAAAGATTTTTGCCCTATTAGCTCGACTATAAGAATAATTTATTCTTATATCCAAAGTTTTATATGTCTGTCTTTTGTATTTTCGCTGCTTATTATTTACACTCTTCACAACACACACGTGTTTTATTGTGGTGCGACTGAGATTAATCCTGGTTTGAAATCCAGGCCTGGTCGGGCTAGACCTGACTGAATATCACCCCAATCTGAATAAATGTTACTACAAGTGGTGAAGTTTAGTTTAAGAACCAGAGAGGAGGATTCTTGATCTAATTCGTCCTGAACACTCTCCTGATCTAACCTCTCCTAGAGGAGGAAGGGATGATCTAACACTTTCCTGATCTAACCTCTCCTAGAGGAGGAAGGGATGATAAAACACTTTCCTGACCAAACCTCTCCTAGAGGAGGAAGGGATGATCTAACACTTTCCTGATCTAAACTCGCTTAGAGGAAGGTGATTCAAACTTTTGTGCACCCCGTTTTTAATAAATTAATTTAAAAGCATGTTAGTTTGCTCGCAAGAGTACGAGGTAACTGTAGGTGATAAGTTTGACTCGAGTTGTATCTCTCGAGGAAACAACTGTTTGGTCTTTCAGATGTTTTTCTCAATTTACGAATTAAAGTAAAATACATGTACAATTGGGATTTTGAAAGATATTGAGTTGATCATTATAAACTAAAGCAATAATTAAACTAAGTCTAATTAAACTAATTATTCTAACTAGATTATCGACTACGAGCAATAATTAAACTATCAATAATACGCAACCATAAATTAAACCTAATTAACGAATCTATGATCATAAACATAAGAAATTACCACTAAGCAATGAATCATAAGAATCTAAGAACGAATAACTAAACATAAATCAAGGCGCATAAATAAACTAGATTAAACCAATATCCAATATCCAAGCATAAAAACGATTAAACTAATTAAACTAGAATCAACTAAGAGATTAACTAAGAATTAAACTAATAATTAAACTAGAAATTAACTACTAAATTAACTAAGAGTTTAGAAAACTTATTGTAACTACTAAAAGCAATGAGAAGCTCCAACTATTCCGGAGTTGCACGTCGATCTTGGGCGAAGATTGAATCCCGAACGCGAACTCGATATTTTGGACGCGTTGCTCTTCGATCCTTGATCTCCGTCTTCAAATCTCGTTATGAGATGTGGAATTATGTTTATTCTGAGCTAAGAAACCCTAGGTGGTCGTGTGTCCTTTAAAAAATCCGAAATAAGGAGGGTTTATATAGATATTGCAAGTCTTGGCGCACAAGAAACCCTAAAATCCGAATTCTGGGCCGTCGCGTCGACGGTGCATCAACTGACGCGCGCTGGTGCTCGGCGTCGGTGCTGCCTGGGCGCGCGCGTCGGATGGGCGGGTGCGTCGACTGACGCGGGCTTGCATCGACGCCTCAGAGAATTGCGTCGACAGTGCGTCGACTGACGCTCCTTCAGTCGATGCTTCAGCAAGTTGCGTCGACGGTGCGTCGACTGACGCCCCTTTAGTCGACGCTTCAGCAAGTTGCGTCGATGGTGCGTCGGCCCTGCGTCGACTGACGCGGATCATGGCTCGCGTCGACGAATCGTCGACGCTCGCGTCAGTCGACGCAACAGAGCGTCTGTCTCAATTTCTCGATCATTTTGCTACTCGTTCAACGGAAAGCTCGTTCTCCATTTATTGAACATCAATGTCATCTAATTACGCGCCGAACTCTTCTGGTTACTTAGCTGTAAGGTGAAAAATAATGAAATATCACCTAATTGCATCAATTACGATTAAAATACGGTAAAATAAGCTAGAACTAAGAAAATACGAAATTAAGCTTAAATCATCCAACTTATACCAAAAACAAATAGAAAAACGTACTAAAATACTAATAAAAATAAGGACAAATCTACTCTAATCAACTACCCCACGCTTTATTGGTTTGTTCGTCCTCGAACAAACGATAAATTCAAAGTATGATTAGAATGAAAATAAGTTCAAGCAGTGAGTCGTGCTATGCTACATACGTAATTTTTAAAATATAGGTACAAGTCACGTAACGTCAAACACTTGACCATTATTACATTGTCGCTTCAATAAAATCATACTTCCTCACGAAGGATAATACATATAAGTACGCTCAAAAGCACTCAAGTATTTTCTGCATGGGACGTGTATACACTCAAATCATACAATTACATGCACAATAAATAAGCACGAAAAATCAATCTCTTTTCAATCGCGAATTAAGTGTGCTGTCTTAACTAAGAATCGGAAAAGGTCTTCGCGGGTTGTAACGTAAGGCTCTTTGGACGGGTATGGAATATATAAGTCGTGTGACTAACTCATGATCAAACATGATCAATAACTCACTCAAACTAACCTAAACACGAAGCAATGCGCTTCACCTCGTACAAAAAAAAAACCTCACTAAGCACTCATAACGTAGCCTTTAAATATAGGCTATTCCTCAACTCAAAACTCATAAACCGACTGAAAGCTCAAACCACTTAAGCATAATTGAAGCTTATATCATGCTTCTTACACGACTCTTGCCTTCTAAACATTAGGCTTCATAAGAAAATTAAAAATAAAACACAAGCCTTAATTAGCGCGTAGGCATTGACTAACTCAAATTCAACTAGACTCACCATCTTTTTTTTTTTATTTCCTCTATTCTTTTTTATGTTTTTTTTTTAATGGATGGTGGTCCTTCTTACAAAATAATAAATTCCTAATAAAAATTTCCAAGATTTAAATAACCAATAAAAATACGAACTCCTACCCCACGCTTTTAATGGGTTGTAGGGGTCGTCTCAACAATACTCATGATTATAGGCATGGATATTTAGCTATGATTGGCTCATTCAAAATTTATAGTGGCTAAAAATATATGGATATGGCCGGAATAGGGTTTTATATGTGGCTTAACTTCATGTTCAAAGTCGACTACACACAGCGGTTTCAAAAAGATATCAAGACTGAAACTTATTCACGTACATGCAATGATGATAAACACTCAGGCTACTCGCTGGCTTTTTTGCATGAAAAATTTTGAATTCCTAAAAATTTGGCAATCTCCTGATTGTCATAAATATTAAAGAAAATAAGAGTATGAGAGATAAGAAAACATCCCTGAAAATTCGATGGCCGAGTCTCTCTAAAAACGCATGTGCAATTATCCTTCGTCTTAGATCGCGTGACTAGATTGTCCCGAACAAACCTATAAACAAAAACAAACACACAAAACATGATTGTGATCAATTGCGACGCGCAAGTGCCCGGTGGCACGTCTTTTTGGATTTGAAACGGCCAGATTGCGGCCAACGTCGTAAATGGCTGGGTTGCAGCTCATCCAAAGGTTGCCGGGCTGCGGCTAACTTGGGTATGATTGCGACCTCGATCGAAGAAATCATCGTTATCCCTCATTGCTGCGGTAAGCGGTAGGTTCAGTGGTTGATTGTCAACGTTAACGCCTCGAGTGGAACTAGCAGTAAGGCCTTGCGGTAGCGAACTCCCGCTATATAACCGTTGTCCAGAATAAGCGATTAATCGTATTTGCTGCACATCAACACACACAAAAACGTACCACGGCAATTCACACAATATAAAAATAAAAATAAAATAAATAAAAATTAAAGAAAATGAAAACTAACGAACGCTTGGGTTGCCTCCCAAGAAGCACAACATTTAACGTCATATGCTCGACGCAATTACTTGATCAAATCCTAGCTCGTGGTGGGTCCACAAACTCCTTCTTACTTCTATCTCGACTCTTCATATATTTCTCGTAATAAGGCTTAAGTCGATGCTTGTGGACTTGGAATCCCGTGTTTGCACTCTCATCGTAAATAGTGGCGACTCCATACTCATCCATCTCTTTTATTAAAAATGGTCCACTCCATGCGACTTCAAACTTGGTTGGATCAAACTTACGATCGGAATTATACAGCACTAGTTAGCCAACCTTGAACTTCTCGTTAAAAACTTCATTCGAATTCTTCTTCTTCGTTGTCCAATCCTTGCTATTAGCCTCGACCTTTTTCTTCGTACGTTTAAAATTCTTGTAGGGGTTGAGGGAAACACATCTTGAATGATAATGCGATGGCTTCGTCTCTTCTCTTGGCGCAAACTTCGAACGATCTCGTTGTGGTCTCAACTCCACTTTTGGCTCATTTTGAGGCACGTCAAACCGCATGGGCAATCCATCATCAAATGCCTCTACATTATCAAACTCTTCAATCGTGCCGATGCTCAAGAGCTCATTCGCGCAAGAATCTACTAAATCAATAGTAGAACAATCATTCTTAACAAACGATGCAGGAATCTTGTGAAAATCTTGAAGTGCAAACGTCACCGTTTTGCCCAATACGGACATAGTCGCCCTTCCCTTGTTTACGTCGATCACCATGCGCGTTGTAGACATGAATGGACGTCCTAACAAAATGGTGTGTTCTCGGTTTTCGCTTTGTACGTCACCAACATCCATAATGACAAAATCCACCGGCACAAGTAGCTTGTCTACTTGTACTAAGACATCCTCCACAATCCCCATGGGTAGCCTTATCGTTCTATCCGCCAATTGTAATCTCATCGTGGTCGGCTTTAGCGGTCCTAGGTCAAACTCCTTGTAAATTGAGAGGGGCATCAAATTTATGCTAGCGCTAAGATCGAGCATCCCTCTTGCCGTTTGTCCATTCCCGAGAGAAATAGTTATGTAAAAACTCCCCGGATCCTTTTCTTTAGGTGGCAATGGTTTCTTAAATATATCTCTAACTTCTCTTATCAAAGCAACATGCTGATTTGTAGCCAAACGCCTTTCCCTTGATGCTAGCTCCTTGAAAAACTTCAAAAACGCCGGCATTGTCTTTGTCACCTCTATCAAGGGGAGGTTAATATTAACATTCTTCAGTAAATTGTATAGCTCCATGAATTTTTTATTTTCCTTTGCTGGACGTAGGCGACTTGGAAAGGGAATACGATCATAAATGGTCAACTCCTTCGGTGGTGCATTTAAGGAATCAATGGGATCTTCAGTTGCTGTCAAGTTCGGGCCTGAAATATTTGGATTTGAAGATGTATGCATATGGTCGGCTGTTTTGGTTACATCTACTTGAGGTTGGGTCTCGGCCTCTTTCTTGTCTTCCTCCTCTCCTAGCTCGATGGAGTTATCCACTTCTTTTCCGCTTCTCAGCACATGAATAGCCGAGGCTTGTTCTGTTTGGCTTGGAAGAGTATTTTTCTCCTTCTTCAATGATGCCATGTCCGTTGCCAATTATCCTACCATTATCTCCAATCTTCTTAGTCCTGACGAATTTTCAAGAGTGCTTTTGGCCATTTTAGCCATCATCGTTCTCAATTCTTTCATATCGTCTCGAACTCCCTTCATTTCCTCCTGAACATGTGTGAGGCTGTCTCGGTTTCGAATAGTTTCGGCAACTTGGTTTTGTTGCCAGACTAAAAGTTGATCAGTCGACTGAACTGTAGTAGGTGTTTGCCCTTGCATATGGAAATTATTCGGGGGCGCTGGTAGTGGTGCTTGCATGTGTGGTGGTCTCTGCCCCGAATGTTGTTGATTTGAATAGTGCTGGATGGCGTTGAAGTCCCCTCATTGTTCGTTGTTGAACGGGCACATATCGGCTAAATGTTCGGGGAATCCGCATTGGTGACACATCGCATTAGTCTTCTTTGAAAAGGCCTTGTTCGCCCGCTCGGCCTTCCAAGCTGCCAATTTCTCCTCAAATATCTCTTCGCACTTTTCTTTGACTAATTTGCCATCATCAAAGTCAGGATCAGGGATGGAAATCTCATTAACTTTCAATTTACGAGGCCGAGAGTTGGTTTCTCTAGATTTTTCACTCAGTTTCTCCAATACTCGTTTTGCCTCGCGGGCTGTTAAATCACCAAAATCTCCTCCTGCTGCTATTTCAACTTGGCTTTTCCCCATGGGCGACAAACCATCAAAGAAAAACTGATTAATTATCTCGGGGGAATAGCTATAATGGGGGCATGCTTGTAAAAGTGATTTGTAACGCTCCCATGTTTCATGAAATAATTCTCCCTCCACTTGTTCGAAGTTAGCAATCTGCCTCCGAATTTGCCCCGTTATTTGTGCCGAATAGTATTGATTTAGGAACTTCTCGCTTATCATCTCCCAATCAGTTAATGACCTTGGTTCTAAGGACAGTAACCATGTCTTCTGCTTGTCTTTCATGCTATATGGGAAACAAATCATTTGCATCTCCTCCCGGTTTAGGCCATGGCCTACAAATCTGCCTACTTCATCGATAAAGTAGTTCAAAAACGCTAAAGGAGTGGGTCTTCGTTCGGAAATCCATGAAAAATCGGAAGTTGCTCAAGGTAAAATTCATCAAGATCGTACTCCCGCATTGCAAAGCTCAAAGGAATTGCCGGTCGAAACCCATGCCAATCAGACATTGGGTAAAACATCCTTCCATCAAAAGATGGAATGTAAAAATCATCATATGGCGAATCCGCCATCTTCAATCTAAAATCTTGAGTCTTCAAAATTGTGGCTACAAAGCACAACACTCAAAAACTGAGATTATATGCACCAAAACTTACAAAAATAAACAAAGACAAAATTCAACAACAAACTCTAACACAAACAAACAAATAAATAAAAGCAAACACCAAAAATCGTAGCTTTTAGCCTTCCCCGGCAACGGCGCCAAATTTTGAATCGAACTTTTTCGCGTTTAAAAATGAAAAGCTCGTCCGCAAGAGAACAGGGCTATTGTAGGCGATAAGCTGACTCGAGTCGAATCACAAGGAAGACTAATCGGAAACTATTTCGGTGTTCGATTTTACGTACGTAGAAACGAAAATAAAAACTAAACTGGACTAAACACTCGATCCAATTTGGTTTGAGGAGTTTTCTAACATCTACGAGCAATAAAATTAAAAGCTTTAAAATGATTAATAAAAACGAAGGTCAAGTGCACCGGAATCGTCTCCACGATCGGGGTTGTCAATCCCGATGGTTCAAAATGACCCAAAGCACACTATACCAATAAACTCAACCAGCAAGCATAATCATGATCAAATAGCATAAAATTCAGCCATCAATCAGTAACAGGATTGGTATTAAAATAAACTTACAAGTAATATAAAGAGAGCATTCATTAAGAAACGATTACGAAATACGAATTGAAAGCTTGAAGGTAACGATGTTCAAACTATCAACTAACTACATACTACAAACTATCTATCTAACATCTAAAGTCTGAAATCTAAGAAACTAAAACGAAAATAAAGAAATTAAAACGAAGACGAAGAACAAACGAGGAATTGACGACCCGAACTTGCAATCTTCGACTCTTCAACCCGAATTATGCGCGTAATTGAAACGGTGGCATGAACCGAGGGTTCTCTCATTGTTCTGGACATTTCTTCCTCGTCCCAGCCCCTTGAAAATGAAAAAAACCACCAGCTTTTATAGATTTTTCGAAAATAACCGCTCAAATTGCCGGAGCGTCGACGGTGCGTCAGTCGACGCGAGCCAGGATGCACGCATCGACTAGGAAGTGCATCGATCGACAGAGCTAGGATCGACGCAACAGAACATTTGCGTCGATGGTGCGTAAATCGATGCGAGCCAGGCTGCACGCGTCGACAGGCAGTGTGTCGATCGACGCGAGCCAGGATCGACGCAACAAAACATTTGCGTCGATGGTGCGTCGACGGTGCGTCAGTCGACGCGAGCCAGACTGCGGCAGCTAGTGTCAGCATGACTTGGACACTGGATAACCCAGTGTCAGACTGGTACCCAGTGTCAGCACAACACATTGCTTATCCAATCTTCGTCTTCTCGAGCTATAACACCAAAATAAAACAAAATTAGATTATTTCATATAAAATAAAGTAAAAACACATTAAACACCAAACGAGACGAAAAACATCAAAAGGAAGAAAAACTATAAAAAGATAAACCTAAAACACGTAAAAGCACACAACACACGATGCAAGAATACACGAAAATCACATACAAATATGTACAAATCAATAGCAGCCCTGAGAAAGCTCGTTTCACGCTCAGCGGAGAAGTGCTTTCCATTTTTTCAGGCCTTACGAAAAAGAGCCCCGTTCCAATGGGATGTAAAGTGCCAAGATGCATTTCAGAAGCTGAAAGAATACTTGGTCGGAATGTCATTGTTGACCAAACCGGTCCAGGGAGAGACCATGGTCTTGTATCTATCTGTGGGAAAATAAGCTCTCAGCAGAGTCTTGATCAGCAAGGAGGGCAGAGTACAAAAATCGGTACACTACTGAAGTAAAGTCTTGCATGACGCCGAGCTCAGTGACGGCTCACAAGCTCCGCCCCTACTTCCTCTCACATAACGTGGTGGTCAGAACTAACTTACCCTTAAAGGTAGTCATGGATAAACCAGAGGCATCAGGGCGCCTGGTGAAATGGGTAATCTAGCTTAGTGAGTTCAATATTTTCGAGGCGCGAACAGCAATTAAAGCCCAGGCACTGGTTGACTTCATGCAGGAAATGACCAACTCTCCCGAGGAAACAAAGGAATAGAAGATCTACACCGATGGCTCTGTCGAAAACCTCTACGTAATCACTCTCCTAATGGCATACCAGGAGTTTGGAGAAGAAGAGGTGCATGCGTTAGAAGACCAGACAGATTGGCGTTACCCTATCAGATTATATCTGGAGAAAGGAGAGCTACCAGATAATAAGAGAGAGGCAGGGAAGATAAGGATCAGATCATCTCGCTTCTGCCTAATCAAAGGAGAGTTGTATAGGAAGGGTTTGGACAACCTCTCGTGAGATGTCTAAGCTGGAAGGAAGGCACCCATATTCTTAGAGAAATTCATGAAGGCTGCTGCGTTAATCATATGGGTGCCAGGACCTTATCAAGTAAGGTCATGAGAGCTGGCTATTTTTGGCCATTATTACGGAAGGAAGCAGAAGACTTCGTTAAGAAGTGTGACAAATGCCAGAGGATCTCTCCATTGGTTCACAGGCCGGCGGAAGAACTCATGACAATGAGCTCTCCCTGCCCCTTTGGAAAATGGGGGATAGATGTGGTCGGACCCTTCCCTATGGCTCTGGCCCAGAAGAAGTTCTTGATTGTTGCTATTGATTATTTTAGCAAATGGGTAGAGGCCGAAGCCCTAGTAAAAATTACTGAAGATGCTGTGATGGGCTTTATGTGGAAACATATAGTGTGTCGATTTAGTATTCTAAGAATCTTGGTCTCAGATAATGACACACAGTTTATGGGAGCCAAGATTAGAGCCTGGTGCACTAAGATGAAGATAGACCAACGCTTCACCTCTTTCTACCATACCCAGGCAAATGGTCAAGTCGAGGTGACCAATCGCATTCTGGTGCAAGGCTCAAGGCACGTCTAGAGAGTTCGAGCGACAAATGGGTAGAGGAGCTCAACTCAATCCTCTGGGCCTATCGCACTAATCCCAAAGAAAGTACGGGTGAAACTCCATTTAGCGTGGTATATGACATGGATGCTGTTATCCCCACTGGAATAGGTCTGGAAACTCACCGAATCCAAAGCTTCGATATGGATCAGAATGAACTATTAATATAGGATGCACTGGATTTGGTTGAGGAAAAGAAAGAACGTGCTGCTGTTAAGATGGAACACATGAGAATACGAGTTCGAGCGGCATATAACAAAACAGTGGTAAAGAGATGTTTTAGGTAGGAGATCTGGTGTTGCACAGAGTTGACCTGGGAAAAACCAAGGGAAAACTGGACGTCACTTGGCAAGGACCATTCAAGATCACAAGAGTTCTGGCAGGCGGAGCCTATGAGCTGGAACAAATGGATGGAGTCGTAGTACCCCGAGCGTGGAATCTATCAAATTTAAAAAAATACTATGTGTAAGATTATTTTATGAAACTTATTTATATAATGGCGATTTGAGTTTATTCATATCGTATTTCGAGCTGACCTGATTGTCAGTAAAGCCAGGATTGGCTAAGGGCGATTGCCCCAATTTTCCTGACCCAATTTTCAGTAATGCCGGGATTGGCTAAAGGCTACCCTGAAGAGGAAGATCTAACTATCAACAAGGGTTTTTTGCCCAGAAAAGATCATTCACTAAAAACCAAGGCAAGAATTACATGAATGGAAAATGCTTATGCTACTTTTTACAGCAGAAACTGGCGAGTTTAAGTGAAAGAAATAGAAAAAAGAAATGCTCATGAAAATAACATAAATCTGGGAAATACATTAAGAGTAGAAATTAAAATCAGCCATGGGAAGAAGAAGCCCTCTTGTCGGAGGCCAGAATCCGACGAATACACCACAGCTCGCGCTCAGTTTCATGGAGGTGCTGACGATACCTATTTGCCCGCCCAGAAACAGCATGAGCCTCACTAGCGGCGGTGGTCATCCGACATACCGATTCGACTAAATCGGCATTTTTCTCCTCCAATTGGCGGTTGAGCTAGCGCATCTCAGCCTATTCACACTTGTAATAGCGCTTTTTCTGCCTCTTCCTCTCCAGGAGCCGGCATACTTGGGAAATTTTCTCCCGAAGAGCAGAGAGTTTGTCAGAAAGTTTGAAGTTCTCAGTGAAAAGTGAGAGATTTCTTTTCTTTACAATATCAATTTCTTCAAGCAAAGAGGAGGAATCCATAATAAAAAAAAATATGTAAAGGAAAACACGTATATAAAGAAAAGAGAAGCACGTGATCAAGAGAATGATAGTACTAGGGTTTCCTTAAAATCAGGAAACCCCAAAAGTTTACTAAAAATGACAAAATTATCCAGTTACACGCAAGAGTGTGCAAAAGATAGATCAGCCACACATGTAAAATAAACAGATCTATTTATGAACAGAGCAGGAGATATATAAAAGCAGGCTAGCCTAGGCCTAATTCTCTGCGTCCTGGTCTATACCATCTTCTACGGTCATCTCTCCAGGGGATCCCCCTCCAGGCAGCTAACCCAAACAGGCGAAGGTTGGGGAGGGAGTAGATATAGTCAGAGCAAGAACATGGCCTGGTTCGGCTGAGTCAGCTCTGGAACAAAAGAAGGAGCATGGAAGGCTGTGAGGACGTGCTCGGCGAACTCATGAGCCTCAAGCCTGTGCAGGCAATCCTGCTATGGCACGTAGGAGAACTAGGTGGGCTCAGGCGGCTGTTTGAGTGGCTCTTTGTGGTCAAAAGGAAGATTAGGTTGATCCTTGGCCCACTTGGTCTGGGCGTCCATACCAAAGTGATAATATACTCAGCCCCAGGGACGAGCACTTGATAGAGCTCCTAAGATCCCAGAAAGGCTCGGCGAGTAACCTCCCTGGTTAACTGGATCAACCTTAACCCCTCCTCGGAGTTAAGGAACTCTATTTTCCCCTCCTCACGCGCCTGAGTTAGAGCCTCATCCGCCAAACTTCGGGCCTCAGCCAAAGCCTCATCGCTCGCTTCAGCTCTGGCCATGTCCAGAACCTTCTTCTCAGCCTTCTCCATTTCCGCTAGCTCCAGCTTAAGTTTCTTCAGCTCGTCCCCCTGTCTTTGCGCAAGTTGTACAATTTCCTCTCTTTCTCCTACAGCTTCTTGTGTTCCTTCGCCAGATCGGCATTCATCAAGGAGTCCCTAGCCCTGGCCACCAGGATGGACCTCTTGGCCGCCGTCTAAAGAAGAATAATAGAGAAGAAGTTAAAAGGGCATAAAAAGACAAGGGAGAGAAAAGAGGAGGTGAGGGAAGGAAAATCACCCTGGCTTCATCCTGACACAAGGACTCGATGAGTTCAAGATCAGACCACTTCTCCAAGGTGGGCCAGTCAGCAGGGGAATTGTCCCTGGATGAACTGAACTGCTATTGGGCCAGAGCAGTTCAGGACCGATGCGTTGGTGAACCAAGTAGCGTTGGGGTTGACCACCTTGACCCAGAAGAAGATGCCCTATCCGTTCCAGTACGGGCCCTTTTCATAGGCGGGACAGTCCGTTCCCCTCCAGAATCGGAAGGTATGACCATCTCCACCTCCGGATGAGGAGAGTCCCTAGGGGTGCCTGATCCTCCTACTTCCATCGGAGGAAGCCCTGTTTATAGAGGTCGCTGTTTTGGGGCTGCCGCTGCCCCCTTTGACGTGCGGCGATTATCCTTTACATCATATTTGCTAAAAAAAGAGAGAGAGATAAATTAGTCAAATCGTCATGAGACGCAAGTCAACTAAGTATCCAGAGAAAAGATGGCAGACCAGTAAATGTTTCTTACCAATCTCAGGGGTTAAAGGACTCGTCTCCTCCCGGTCGTTGAAAAAATCTAGAACATAGGGGAGAAGAAGTTGGGGGAAATGGAGAACATTCTCATTTAAGGTCGAGATTATTTTTTGTATCCCAGGAGATCTGTTCTACGGATAGATGTGGCTAAGCAGGCAACTGCTCAATGGACTGGGGAAGGAAGCCCCAATCCACTGAGCAGTGCACAAAGAAAATTTTCTTCCTCCAATCTTTGTTGGAGGAAGGGATGTCGGTAAGGAAGTGAACGCCAGCTCTGGCGCACAAATAAAAGTAGCCAGGGGAAGAGCTCTTGGCCTGGAAGATCTGGTAAAAGGTAAGGGATGTAGGATCGAGACCAGCATATCGCATGGCCAGGTTATAGCTTATGATAATCCTAAAAGAGTTGGGGACGAACTGGTGCACCGGGATTTTATACAACCGGGCTATTTCTAATATCAGAGGGTTTACCGGAAGATGCAACCCCGTCTGAAATTGATCAACGAAGAAAATCGAGTGGTCAGCCAGCGCTTGATACGCCATCACGCCACCGCGAGGGTTGACAAACGAGAATTCCTCCGGCACTTGGTATTTATACCTCAAATTTTCTACGGTTCTGTCGTTAAGGATGGAGCAGATGTATGGCCAGCCGGGAATATGGGGAGGATATTCAAAGGATGATGGCGATGAAGGAGCTGATGCTATAGGGGAGGGAGTTGCAATAATGGAGACAGAGAGGGAGGAAGATGATTGTGTAGACATTATTGGAAGAGAGAAGAGACCGAAGAAGTACTTGATAGTGGAGATGATCGGAAAATGCTGGACTGATAATATGGAACCACTATTTTTGAGAGAAAAATAGAGAGAGCGAAAAATTTCTGTATAATTGAGAGAGTGAAAAGTGAATAAGAAAAGGGGGAACCGCGAGGGAAAAGGGAAAAGGGAAAAGGGGATTTTCAAAAAACGAATTCCGAGGGAAAAGTGGAATTTCGATGGGATTCCCGCATTTAATGCCTGTTAAAGGAACATTACTCAAGGAGACGTGCTAGGATTGTAACCGTCACTGACCTATCAGTAGAACAGTACCCGAAGAGACATGCTGGGATGGTAACCGTCTCTGAATATGAAACGTTACAGAATACCCTAATGATTCAACCTGATCAAAAGGTGGATTTTTTGGAATTTGTATAGATACGGGACTCGTAAAGGCATGAAGGGCCCTAGTTTCCCCGAGGAAACCCTAAAGGCACACAGGTCTACCCGAACCAATGCGGGGGGGGGGGGGGGGGGGGGGGACTGGTTTGTGCGCCTGAAATTAATCCTGGTTTGAAATCTAGACCTGTTCGGGCTAGACCTGACTGAATATCACCTCGATATGAATAAATGTTACTAAAAGTTGTGAAGTTCAGTCCAAGAACCAGAGAGGAGGATTCCTGATCTAATTCATCCTGAACACTCTCCTGATCTAACCTCTCCTAGAGGAGGAAGGGATGATCTAACACTTTCCTCTAACCTCTCCTAGAGGAGGAAGGGATGATCTAACACTTTCCTGATCTAACTTTGCCTAGAGGAAGGGGATGATCTGATCGTTATGAATAACAGCCCAAGATTCACGGGATTCTATTTCCGGGATCTCGAAAAGGCCCCACTTGATGAGAAACTATAAATACCTAAGCCTTAAAGCTGAGAGGTACGCAATCTCAAGCATTCTTCTTGCCTTTCTGGACGAAACATATTGTTTATAACTGTGAATCGAGTTTTGTAATTCTTTCTAGTTGTACCAGAGTAGACACTTGATTACACTAAGTGTCGATCCTCTTTTGCAAACTTATGGATTCACAGTCGGGTGGGTACGGTACTCCTCCCCCAATCCTTAATGGATCTAACTACGAAACTTGGAAAGTCAAGATGCGTGTCTACATCGAATAAATATATGAACGGGCATGGTCCATGATCCTTCACAAGTGGACACCTCTGCAACTTATTGATGCGGATAGTGATTAAAGGCCCCAAGATTAGATGTTGTGGATAGCAAATGATCGTCTTGATAGTATTATGATTTTTAAATCCCTTTCTTCAATTCTTTTGTGCAATACATTCGAAACATGTTTCACATTTTCTCAAATTTTCCTACTACCAAAGAAGCTTGGGATGCCCAACGTCATTATGAGGAGCCTGCGAGCGTTAGAGTGATAAGGCTTTGTATGATCACTAATAGGTTTGAGAATTTTCATATGGAAGAGGATGAAAATATCTCTGAATATAGTGCAAGATTACGTGAAATTGCTAATAATTCACAATCCCTCGGAGAACCAATCTCAAATGCTAGACTAGTTAGTAAGATTTTACGCCCTCTCCTAACTCATTCTGACATCAAAGTCTCTTTGATTGAGGAAGCTCGTGATCAGTCAACACTTGGCCTTAATGAACTCATTGGAATTCTCCAATCATTTGAGTTAAATTTTCTAAATTGATCTTTTCAAACTAAAGGAAGGAATATTACGTTTCAAGCAAACCCTTCACGTTCTTTCCAAGTTATGCATAATGAGATGATTGAGATTTCTGCTGAGCTTGATATATATAACTTAATTGACAAAGATACTACTCTTATAACAAAATATTTTGAGAATTTTGTAAAATCTCGTCGTCAAAACTAAATTCCAAATAAAACCTTATCAAAGTTTCCTCGAGAAGGTGCACCTTTGAAAACTCAAGAGAGCCCTAGTTTATCAATGCAATTTTTTGATATCAATACTCTTGAATTCATGAGGTGTCGTGCGTATTATGCATTGGGTCACTTTACTAACAAATGTGTTAACACGTTAGCTGGTAATAGCTTTAATGTTACCTTCAGTGAATATGAATCTGGAGACGAACATGAACTCAGTACTGAGGGCACTCCTTCCTTGTTGTTCTGGAAGAAGACTCTGTTGATGCTAGTCATGATGCGATTTGGGATGTTAACACATTTAGTTGTAACCACTTTAATTATTTGTATGTTTATGAGGAACTTTATTGATACCGAACTAGTTGATGCTTATGAGGAACTTCTAGACAAATTGCAATAGCAGAGTAAAAGATAGATGTTTTCAAAAAAAATGCACAAATGTTTTACCTTTGAAAATCTTGAACAAAAACTACCATTGATCCTTTAGAAGCTGCTCTCACCAAAATTGAAACTGAGTATGACAAGGTTAAATCCAACCGTGATAGCTTGCTTAATACTCTAGATCGGTTGAACAAGGTAAAAGCCAAACTTGATAAGTTCCTTTCAATGGGATGTAAACATGACAAAATGGCCTTGGTTTTGAAAATTTCAAAATGGATGTTTATTCTCCAATTCCACCTAAAGCAAAGAGTTTTTTAAACAAAAACCAAAACCGATAAGGCATCAGTTTATTTCTCACTACCGTAACACTCAGGGACAAAATAAGGCCCTATTGTCATAAGATAACTACTAGTCGTGTCGAAAAGGTCTCTGAAAAATAGATGTTATCGGAGATGTCACCGGCTCCTCCTCACATCTCTTATTGCATGCAGTCTATTTGGATCAGAAAATAAGATATAAGCTTCAATGTTGTCTCCTCTGCCGTGAAACCAGACCCTCTAGTTTATTGGTACCTTAACATTATTTTCTCTCGCCACATGACTATGCAAAGAGGTAATTTGACGGATTTGAGATTCTTTGATGGAGGTATAGTTTCTTTTGGTGATAAAGCTCATGTTAATATTGGTGCTCTCAACCTTTATGGGTCACCTGAACTTAAGGATGTTCTGCTTGTTGATAATCTTAAGGTGAATCTATCATGTATTAGTCAGCTTTGTTATAATGGCTTATCTATACGATTTAATAAAAACTCTTTTTATTTGGTTGATGCATCTAATGTGTGTGTCCATGAAGGTATTAGATATGTTTATAATTGATACCAATTTCTTAGTAGACCAAAGTACCAGCACGCCTTTACTAATATAATCACAGATGCGTCTGCAGAGTAACTGCTTTTGAGGCAACATCCATGACAACATTCAGAGATGGTAAGACTGAAATGGTAAGGTTGGAGTGTATAACCAGACAGTGTCTTATGGTGAGAACTAATTACTATGTGTCCTCCATTGAACTGATTAGAGTAGATTTGTCCTTATTTTTATTAGTATTTTATTACATTTTTCTATTTGTTTTTGATATAAGTTGGACGATTCAAGCATAATTCCGTATTTTTATAATTCCAGCTTATTTTACCGCATTTTGATCGTAATTGATGCAATTAGGTGATATTTCGTTGTTTTTCACCTTACAGCTAAGTAACCAGAAGATTTCAGCGCATTAGAGTTGAAGTATGATGATCGAGATTCAAAGATCGAGCTTTCCGGTGAAGAAGTAGCAAGAATTGAAGCTGACAGACTTTCTAGAAGGGTTATTCTGCTGGAACCGATGTCGATTGAAAGCTAACGGTTACACTTAGCGGTTGCTCCAACCGTTAGCTGCTACCGCTAACCTTAACGGTGGAGACAAGAAAGAGACCGAGACCCAACCTCCGGGAGCAGTGAAGAAAAAGAAATCGACAGCAACTGAAGACCCCATCGATTCCTTAAATTCGCCGCCCAAGAAGTTGACTGTTTATGATCATGTTCCC
>BMAC01000062.1:1427730-1465553 GCA_014905375.1 Phtheirospermum japonicum | reverse complement strand
TATATATATATATATATATATATAAGTATACTTATATATAATTACTTATTTAAATATTTTAATACATTCAAGCCAATTACTTTTATTTTAGATAAAAATAAAATAAAAAATTATCGTTCAACGCACGAGTACAGTACTGGGATATCTTGAGCTCAAATATCAATTTTTCTCGTATTTTTTGAAGTAAAAATGTGACTCAACACATTCTCTTTGAATATTCGTCTTAACAATTATTGTAGGCTCAGTCTACATTTCGTGTAATTAATCATAGCCTTTTGAATTTTTCAAATCCAATTAATATTGAGTTAGAAATAGTACTTCGAAGTTGAACAGTTGTTTAAGTGTACTAGTAAAATACACGTGCGTTGCACGTGATGGAATAACTATTTAGTTTAATTATTTATATAATATATCATTAGTATAAAATTGGAAAAAATTGTAATAACAAATTTGTCAAAAATAAAAAGTTGTAAGGGGAAAAATACAAATTTATTTCATTAAATATTTAAATAAGCAAATATTAGATTCATTATCCATTGAAGAAAATCATAAACGAAAGGAAATAAATAGCATATTCGAATTTTTAATTTTAATCCTTTTCTTGTTTGATCTTGACAGTTTGGTAAATCTTCTTGTTATTTGATTTCAATGGTCTCTTGCCACACTTCTTTAAAAAACTGCTCATTGTCCCCTCATCATCGCTAAATCACATTGATGTCACCTTCATTGGCCTTCTTGTTATTTGATTTCGATGATTTTTTTATACTCTTCTTTGTAAGACTGCTGACGGAGTTCTTTTCTAAAACCATGTTGACATCATTTTTGTTGTTGTCCTTTGTGAGTCTCTTTCTTTTGTTTTCTTTCTTTTCTGATGTTTTGACATGTTTCGTACCAATATCGTTTGACTTCACTGATGTTTTTAAGGTTTCTTTTCTAATCTCATCTTTTAGATCAAGTTGTATCCTCTCAATTGCATCAACAACTTCAATCAAATCTCATTTCCATGGACCCTTCTTTTTGTTCAGAGCAATCAAAAATCGAAACTCGATCGACTCTTGTAAGCTCAATCCCCTATACTATCTGGACACATGTTCTCCCTAAATACAATAAATAGTAAAATTAAAATACTATATATATAAATTCAATTAAATTAATTGTTTATTTGATCTTTCATCACATAAATGAATTAACTTATCATAAGAGTTAGAAACTCATTAAAATTTATAGTTATAGATTATATATATTACTCCCTCCGTCCCGTTCTATCTGTCGCGTTTGAAAATCTCACGGCCATTAAGAAAGATGATTGGTGTTATAATTATAGGTATCAAATGACCATAATATACTTGTGTTTAAAATAATTAAAAGTGTGAAATAATAAAGGTAGTGGTAAAATCAGTAACACAATCTTTACTTTTTATTGGAAAAGTAAAAAGTAACAATGATTATCTTTTGAAAATGTAAATGCGACAGATTAATGGGACGAAAAAAATTCAAAATGCGACAGATTAAATGGGACGAATGGAGTATTATTTTCCCTTATTTATTTTGCCGGTACTTGTAAAGTAAAAATAGTGATAAATGAATAAATAATATCCTTATTAGGAATTTACCTCCTTGATTGATGTAAGGTATTCATTGATAGGACACCCTACATATACTGTCGCCGCATCTTCGAATAATGTTATAGATGCACTATCATTTCCTTTCACAACATCTAAAACTAATATATACCTGGAGTTAAATAAATACGTTTTTAATACATTGATGTATGTATAAATCAATATAGGTTTAAAAGTTTGAGCTATTACCTTGATGTCGTTTCCACATCTTCCAGATTGCACTTTTGACATGATGTGTGTCATTGTTCTTGCAAATTGACGCAACACAATTTTTACATGAATCGTACCACAAGTATGCTTTATTTAAAATTTTCTCAACAAATCCTTTGAAACAATAATATGAATCCTGTAAGATAAGAAAATATCTAAGATTACAAAATACTAAATAAGCTACTTTTGATGAAAAGTARCCCAGATAGCTTGTCTCGATCATGTCTAATTTGTTGTAATGTCAATTCTTTTACATCTTTCATCCTTTGATTTTTGTTAATTCCAATATTTTGATAGTATCGTCATTAGCACATGACCTATATAATAAAATATAAGAAATACCGAAAAATGTACAATTTTTTAAATTTTATTGATATATAGTATATCTTCTTAATTTATAGGATACCATCGTTGCATATGATGGCTTTCTTCACAATTTTGTAGTATTCGAAGAACCGAAGCCATAGTAGTATGCAATTGCAATTCACCTAATTATTAGATGTTTAAAAAATACAATGTGAGAAAAATATATACTATGTATAACATTGGTAAATATTATAATTAAGGTTTATTAAATCACTCAAATCATTTAAGTGTGAATATATATACATCTCCAAAACTAATTTTGTGTAGGAACATATCACCCAGCATTAAAGATATTGTTACCGTTGTATGTTATTGTGTTGAGATTTTTAATTGCAATAACTGGTTTTTGATCAACAATATGGTACAAAGTCAATCCTTTGTTTTGATCCATGTCTTCCAAAAAAGAGGCTATTATGGTTTGATACCTGCATAATTAAGATAAACTACTTAGTAGCAAACTATATAGCAAATAAGGTTACATCTAATTGCACTTACTTTCTCAAAACAAATTGCATATGAGATGAACTTTCAATTAATAGCATATTTTGGGAAAAGGAGTACTTATTATGAAATTTCTTATATTTACATTGGATTTAAGAAAGTCAATCTCAATTAATTTAAACTAACAACTTTGTAGTACGTGAAGAAATAATTCAGCCTAAAGTATTACGTAAAATATACTAAATACATAAAATATCCAACGTGAAGTTAGAAATTAAAAGCTCAAAATATGCACAAATAAGCTATCCCAATATATTGAAGACTTTTCTATGTAAAATAGAAATTTAATATGAAACAAAGCAAAGATGAGATAATAATGCAATTATTGTTAAAATTCATGAATAAAACATGATAAGAAATACTATTACTCTTCGTTCATGGCTGTTATTTCTCTTAATGGTTTTGATACCCCTCTTCCGCTCGTGACAATTTTTAATTTTTTGACCTTTATCACAATACCAAGTAAATCTGCCAAAAATATAATTTTTAATTTTATATATGGAATAAAATTATTAATTATAAAATACGAGATTATAGAATAAATCGCACGTACCGATTCTTTCATCGTTGCGAATTTCAAAGTTTATGGCTTTGAGCTTCAGAAAATTGAAGGAAATGTTGTCTTGTATGACTTCATTGGCATCCTTCACAATATTGTATTTTCTTAGAATTATCTCCTTTTGATGATGCACACTTGGATAGTTTGGGTTAACCTTTCTGACACCTGCATTAGAGATTGTATACGTCATGTTGACTTCGAACTTTTCATCGTAGATCGTCATTAAACATAATTACTCCAATTTGGACCCCCTGCGTGAAGTATTAATTTTCAAGTTTTGTTTGAAACCATCATAGTTACATAAAAGTACATTATATACTTACTTTATCATCGATCATTATCATCTTTCGAATTTTAGTAGAAGAATTTTGTCCGCAACATATTTCCGAACCAATTCGTAAAGTTCTCAATCTTACCATGAATGGTTTTTGGTTAATCTCTAAAAGTATTATCGAAACTTCTGAACAGTCTAGCATGATGGTATGAATTCCTGCATTATTGTATTTAATCAGAGCTCCAAATAATAGAAAACCAATCATATATACCATTATAATATTGATTATATTCCAGATAGTGGAGTTTTAATATAGATTTATTATCTAATTAAAATTGGTGCAACTTTAATATAGCCTTATTATCTAATATAATCGAAATAGATGGTTTGTTCGTGTAAATACACTATATAAATCCAACAATAATAAAGCTATATTAGATGTATATCGATTTATTAGACTCTAAAATATGTTATTTAATTAGACACCTCTATTTAATGCATTTATTTTTTTGATATTCACCATCCGATCACCCAAAATCTACACGATTGTTCATTTTACCATCTCAATTAGAAAGGTTAAAATAAAAAATAATTAAATGTATATGTTTACAAAAGGTTTTAAAATCTAAATTATAAATTACTTAAAAATAAGTTGAAGTTATCATTATCGTAAACCTATTATCATTATACATTATTTCAACTTTGAATAAAATAATAATACATGCAATTGTGTATGATATGTATGCAATTGGAAAGGCAATCCTTCTTAGATTGTTCCTTGATGTTGACTGATTTCAATGAGCGGGCTACTTTCTATAATTTACATTAGTTTGTTAATTGTCAAATACTTGTGTTAGGCCAGATTAATGGGTCATGACCCGTTAGACCATCTGACCCGATACTATAATGTATTCGTTTTTGTACTGTGATGTATTGATTTTTGCACTGTAAAGTATTAGTTTTTCATAAATCTCAGACCCGTGCTATGATGTATTTATTTTTGTACTGTAATGTTTTTATACTATGATATATTGGTTTTTTATTATAATGTATTGGTTTTTGCACTAAAATGTATTGATATGAAATTTTGGCCTAACGGATGATCCGTTAGTTCGGCCTAATAAGAGTATTGCCCTTGTTAATTAGATAAGAAGACGGTTCATATGTACTCCAACCTAACAAATTTTTATATTATGTACAATTATTTCATTGACAGTTTTTGTTATACAAATTTAATACACTACTAATATATTATTAAATACAATATAAACCGGGCCCATTTCAATTTCATTAGATTAATTATTTTATTTTATTTTTTTATACATATTTGATACACTAAGAAAAAAGAAAAGAAAAAGATAGAAAAAACGAAAAGTATAAAAAGAGGAAAAAAAAATAAACCGACAAAAAAAGGTCATTCTTAATCTCTTAGATGAATTTCAATTTTTAATAGATTAATTAATTAATTTAATTATATAGGAATTGTACCTTTTTACGGAATGAAATTAGTGCTAATATCAAGCGGCTATTTAGTAAAGAGTGAAGAAGAAGAAACTCAAAATAGAAAAGCACTTCCACATGTGGTCTATTATTTCAATTTTCATTAGATAACTGTTTTAATTCCTTTTAGAATATATATAATTACGATTTTAATTAAACTTCTTTTATTAAAAGGATTGTGGTTTTTTTCACATTTTTTTATGATTGAGTTTGGACACAATGAACCAAAGAAAAACGTCTCAATTAATTATTTTCAAAAACAAGATTACTACAATTTTAATTGTAATTGTATGTATTCTAATAAAATAATCTAAGTAATTTAAAAGAAATTGTAACTAATTAAACACCATAATTAGTTTAATTACAATTGAATTTTATCTAAGAGATCATAACTAAATAATATAACTCTTAGATTTCTAATCAAAATTAAAATATATTTTCTCTATTCTTTTTTTTCTCTTTTCTCTTTTTCTTTCTTTAATTTTCGTTCTTTTTGTGTAGTCGTGTGGAGCTTGACAACAGTTTGGACTCTTATTATTAATCATGATCAGATAAAGTTGTCATGTTTTTTATATCAGAAACTTCAATTTTTCATTAGATAACTCCTTAAGTTTCTTTTATTAGAATATATATAATAATTAAACTCTTTTTATTAGAATATATATAATTACAATTTTACTCTTAAAAATATATAAATATATGGTTATTTTTGGCTACTCAAATTTTTACAAAAACATTCATCCTTTTAGAATAGTATATATATATATATATATATATATATATTATATATATATATATAGGATTAGGTTCATGTGAGAACCAACTCCCTAGGTGGGAACTTTAGGAACCGCTATTTTACATTATATGTGATGCTAATTTAAATAATGCAAAATGCTACTTATATTTTAACATTGCTACTATTATGTTTTCTTGATTTTTACTATTATCTTAATTAGCATGTACATGATTCATAAATAGCATAACATCTTATGTAATATAGCAGGTTTCTAGTTCCCACATAGGGATTAGTTTCCATGTGAACCCACCCCTATATATATATATATATATATATGGGCCCTTAGTCCTATAGTGAGGGCCGGCCCTGGTGCGCGCTTGCGCGCACATCTTTGATTTTGGAATTTACTCATCTTCCATAAAGGAGCCGAATGAAACCAAAGTTTCATGTTTGGTTTTGAATTAGAGACGCTAAATCGACGTCAACTATAACCCCTACTCTTCAAAATAACGATGCGTGTTCGATTCCCGCTACCCGCCTATTTCCCCCTTTTTCTAAATATTCTATTAGAATTCTATTCTAAAATATAGATAATATCTTCTAATTAGAATTAGTGAATCATTGAATATAAAATTCACAGAATTCTCATTTTGATTTTCCGTCGGAAATCAATTTTACGGTGGAGGAAAAAGTGCAATTATCATCGATTTTCACTCGAATATTGTACATGCATTAATTTTGAATGCTTGTGCATGCTTTTAATTGCAAGTTTATACTTCAAGAATTATTTTTATACTCATGATAAGCACGTTTTATTAAACATTGTCTATATAAAATATAATAAAGAATTGCAATAAATGATTCAAAATCTCCCCCTCTCGATATCCAACCAATCTCAAGTTGTATCGTAATTCAACCCCAAAAAATCTTGTTTGGCATTCTAAATGGTGAATTTATTTTATTGTATTTGAGTTTCAAGCACCTGGCTTACGAGTATAGAAAGAGGGGTGCATTTTTGGTTATCGGAGCAAGAAGAGTGAGCTCTCTCCGTGAAGTTACGGAGACGGCGTATTTGCTTGGCTCTCCTCGTGCTATCCCTATACGAACCGATATCTCCAAAGTTGATGACTGCAGGAGATTGATTCAAGAGGCTATTAACCAATTTGGTCGATGTAAGAATAAATCTGGACATATTTGCAAACTATAATACTATTGTTTGATTTAAGAAACTATAAGCCAGTTTTCAAGTCATTTTATTCAAGTGTTCTATGAATTCAGTGGACCATCTTGTGATGAGTGCTGGTGTCACCCAGTAAGCTTGTTTGGAGATACATTTAAAGCGACCAACTTCTCACCAGCAATGACTATCAGCTTAAGCTATTATTCTCATTCAAACTTGATGTATGTAATGATTTTCTTTTTTATTTTGTGTGTAACGTTCTTACATGATAATGGTAATGATTTTGTGTGTGTAACTTGTACTTCTCACCAGCAATGGTAATGATTTTTGGAGCTAACGCTGGAAACTTGTTGATTTGTATACATAGGATATAAACTTCTGGGTTCTGGCTTACACAACCTATTTTGCTGCGCCCTACTTAAGAAGCTTGTTGTCAGCGACCCTCGGCTTCCGTGATTGCATCTTCGACTAGTTGGTTGAACGCACCTCGGCTAAGCTTCTATAATGTCAAGATTCATAACCTTAAATACTTTTTATTTTCTCAAAAGTCTTATAACTTAGTTGTATGGTTATATAACCATGATACTCTAAAGCAACATCTTACCTTGTTCCAGGCAAGTAAAGCTGCAGTAGTAAGTTTCTTCGAGACCCTGGGGATTGAGTTTGCACCACAAATAAGAATTACGATAGTCACTCCTGGATTGATAGAGTCCGAGATGACTAAAGGCAAATTTCTTAACAAGAAAGGGAAAACTGATTGTAGTGAACCAAGATATGAGAGATGTAAGATCCTAAAGACTATATAATCTTGTAAAGAAAATAATATGTGAAAACCTCTATATATTTGATGGAATGGGAACTAGCTTATGTTTTCACTTCTCAGGTTGTAATGAGCGCTGTTCCAGTGAAGTCGGTCGAGAAACTTGCAAAGGCAACTGTCAATAGTGCATGTCGCAGGGACAGGTACTTAACCGTGCCACCTTGGCTCAGGACAACCTTCTTCATCAAGTTGTTGTGCCCAGAGGCGATAGACTGGCTCAACAATTGGTTTTCCATCACTGAGCCAAGAATCCCACCGACTGAAGCTATTAGCGAGAAAGTCATAGATCTACCTGGACTTAAAGACATCATTTGGCCAAATTCTATCTGGTCCCCCAAGTTTAAAAGTAACTAAAAAGAGGATGATCAGTTTCTTCAGGACTAGTTAATGAAATTATATATTTATGTATAAGAGCTAGGCATCATCACTAACGCTTTCAAACAATTAGTGATGTGTTGAAATGAACCCCTTATTAATTAGGCTCTAATTGTTCGAAGGTAATCAATCTTCTGTTCATGCATTTGCAGCAAGTTACAGATTCCTATTTCAATTGCTCACTGGACTCGAGAATCCGTTATAACTGTGTCTATCTAACAGTAACTAGTATGTAATTACAATTTACATCATCTTGCTCAGGACCCTACTGTTAGAACCAGACGATCATTTTCTTGCTAGCATAGATTCCTAGCACCACAGTTAACGATTCCTAGCACTACAGTTAATGCTTATTGAAGCAAAATAAAATGATACCCATTCCTTACTGCCATTTGATGAATTCCTTGTACATGTCACAAGTGATAATAGAGGCTTAAGGGGACAAGTTAATAGGATTCAAATGAGATACGTTCTGTGATTGTGACCGAGAACTCAAGGGTTTAAGCCTTCTAAGAAGCAAGCAGGCATCAGATGCAGCGCAACCTTGGTTCATTTCAACAGCCACTGGAACTGGAGAAGCTTTATTAATCTCCACAACCATTGTCCCCTGACAAACAAGCTAACAGTTAGACAATAATAAATGTTTTTAGACTCTTCTCGAAATAAGAAAATAATATAGATGATGTGTGGAACAAATCTTTGTTTGTCGATTAGAAGTCAAACAGAGTACCATTTTCATATTTGGAAATATTCAAGGATCCAAGGGTAGACAAAATTCTCAGCCAGCTCAAATTAACTAAAATAGTATAGAGCTCATTTGGTAGAAGGCTTTAGTTCGATCAGCCTTTTTCTTTCCTTTCTTACTTTTGTCATTTGTGAAAATTAGGAAAATAATTTCAAGAAAGCTCTGAAACGAGAATAAATTTGCCATTAATAAGTTTGAATTCATATTCAAGTATCAATGGACCATAACTAAAGTCATCCATTCTATTTACAATCCTATGTTCTAACTCACCCAACTTTGGACTTTGATAGACAACTTATCAAGCTCATCACATTGTCATAAATTTCAAAATGTAATTGGGGAAACCAACAGGAAACAATTTATCAAAACCCCATTAGGCTAGAGACGAGACAGAGAACAAAAATAGATGGCTTGATAAAGGCAGACAGAGAACAAAAATAGATGGTTTGTTAAAAGCAGACGAAAAACGCACAGAATCTCACCTCAAAATTAATTAAAAATTTCTGGAACTGTTTTAACGTCTCCTTCATCGCATTGACCCGCTCACTTTCTACAGATTCAAGAGCACTAGTAACCTCCTGAGGAGAACAACCTACCCTACTCTGTACAGCCTGAAAAGGAAAAACATCTCATCGGTGCAACGATAAGAATCTAATAGGGTAACTTATCAATGTACTACTCACGCTATGATCAATAAGAATCTCAGAGATGAGGCTGCCATCATCAACATAAACTCGAAGCTCATATTTAGGCCTTTGTTTGTATTGAAATCCCTTAACACCTGTCAGAAAACACTGCAAGACAAGCAAATAATATAATACGCCACTAACAGTAAATACAATACATGGGTAATTCAAAACTCCACAAAACCAAGTGAAACCATCTACACGCACTTCAAAGCAGGTAGCAGATATATCTAGCACAGTTCACAAAACAACTCATTCAACCCAGGCAACCACCTACTAGATTCTGGCGTAATATAGGAAAGAGAATTTAATAAATTTAAAACGATATCAGAACAAAACAAACCATGAGATAATTATCAATCAAAGGAGGGCACCATTCTAATTCAGGAAGGATGTTAACTACTAAGATATGCAATGGTACACATTATACAAAAGAGATAAAGCTCAGTACAACGCCCATGACTGTGATGAATTGTTTTTGACCAGATGCCTGTCAATTCAATAACTCATAATAAAGTAGATGGCGTGCAATATGTACTCGGTGTGATCAATCTATATTGATTGACTGCCTCCATTATGATGTTGCTAGCAAATAACCAATCACTAACTGCTACAAAACCCAATATTAGAGATGCAATGTCTAGTGAGTTTGATGATACAAATATACCACCACCAAAATTTGTATTAGGCTGTAATGAAGTAAAAAATTATCTTCATTATTCGATCAAAAAAGTAAGATAAAACACTAAATTATTTAATCAGTAGTCCAATCATTAAAAATACCTTTATTTTCCCTCGAACAACAGAATCTTCATCTATAATCGCCGTACACTTTGCTGATAAACTAGCCAAGTATGTAAACGGAATATCTTCATTTCTGGAAAGCACATAATGGCGTTCCAAATTATCCACCATAAATATTTCCTCTACGTCCATGTCCATGGGCAGGACGGATGATCTGTTGGGCTCGTCATTATGTCTACTGACTGAAAAATAACATCTTCCCAAAACATGTTATTGGCAGGGATGCGAGGAGAAACCATGAGCATATTAAGAAGATAAAATGAAAAACCAGATAGATATGCAGTAGTACAATTTTTGCAAGTCCATGTTAGATTAATATACCTTGCCTAGTCTCCCTCAAGGTTTCATTATTATCATGTGAAATGGTGACACGTTCTACTGGCTGCACGTCATGCAACCGACTAGGCTTATCATTACTCCTCATAGGAACTCTAAAGCTTTCCCTAGGTCTGCCAATACAGGGGACACCAAAGGCAGCTCCTGTAGAACGTGAAAACAATCAAAATTAGGATATATAGCACACTATGTACCAGACGAAACATACTGATATAAGTTTTATGAGCCTTTTCAACCCAAAAACCTTGTCCAGTAACGCGTGAAGGTATATTTGCAGGCATATCAGTACGCCTTGGAACTTCATTATGTTCTTGTGCAGCTGATGAGTTCAGATGAGCATTATTTCTACCCACTGGAGTTGCAGTGGCTTGTTGGTTGGCAGAAATACCAGCTGCAGTTCCTGAGGAGCTTGAATGCAAACGAATTAGCAAAACAAAACAGTGTACTATGAGAACCATGTCTGATATATGAGTTTGCACGACTAAACAACTTGACAAACCTTGCGTAGTTGCATGTTGAGGTGTTGTATTCACACTAGTGTTTCTATCGACATGACCTGGAACACCATTGTTAGGTGGTGGCCAAGCAGCAAGAGTTGCTCTAGCTGCAAGAGGAGGAACCATCGTATTTCTGGAATAGGGTAATTAAAGGTTATATTCCAGTGAAGGAGATGAGACTCAATAATATTTTTGGCTTGTGTTATGTCCCAGCCACGAACACATCCAATGCAATAATAAAAGAGACTTTAGTGATCCAAAAGTACACTCAACTCTTTGAGCATTATACACTAATTTTGTCTAAAGGAAACTATTCCTCTTCACACTAACACAGTAATCACTGCTCATCGTACACTTAGAAGTACTTTCGGGGTTTGATGCATTCCTTGGTAAACACTATGAGAATCGCATGCGTAAGAAAAATAGCTTATGAGAAAGTATCAATTAGTAAAGACGATCGACAAGCTTGATTTAGGGGATTTTGCAGATTTGAAGGATAATTTGTTTTCCTTTCCTGAAATAATTATAATTGATTAGATATTTCACACTTTCACTGATTATGCTCTTTACCATTTTATGATTCGTAAAACCCTATCTATATAAGGGGGTTCTTGATGAGGATAAAGGAAGGCTTGAGTTATAAAAAATAAAAAATAAAAATAAAGAAGAGAAAGAAAACACCTAAACTTTTCCATTGTTCTATCTTTATTACATCTTTCTGTCTTAATTTTCTACTCTTATTCAGCATAGGCAAGTAACGTAATTCCACTAGTAATCTCCATCACCTGTTAATGCGATCTTTTGCCCGAGCTCATAGCAGGGTTCATTCAGCCTACCCACTTCTGAAAAGTGTTGGAATCTCAAGTATTCAAAATCGACGAATGGGCTACACAAACTCTTCCGAAAAATACCAAACAAATGAAAACTAAAGCTGTTGCTCATGAAATGTAGTAATTTAAAATTTGTACTACCCAAGTACTCCTTGAGCACACTTATGAAATGATACAGCTCATGCAAATAGTAGCATCTAGCCATTGGAGATCAGTTGTAAATGTATAATACCCCCTTGTTATCCCAAATATTACGTGTTCCATTTGTATCTTTATTCAAAGGCACAGGAATAGAGATCCAACTAGTGATAGGAAATGGCTACCCTTCATCTAAGTAACACAATGACAATAGAATCAATGGAAACAACAATTGTTAAATCATAGAGCAATTACATAAAAGGATTTAGATACCTTTTACCCCGAGGTGGCTTATTGATTTCATTAACAAGCCTCTGTCTTGCAGATTCCAGCTCCTCAACAGAGCCCCCCAAAACTTGAAGGACTTCGGGGACCAACATCAACAGCCCATGCCTAATATTTACATTACAAACAGCTACCTGTATCAATTTTCCAAAGACTTAAAAAATTGACACCACCTCCTATTGAGCTTATAAAAAATCAGACGTATGTACATAACCGATGTTAGAACGGAGACCTTTAATCCAGCAGGGGACAGAGGTTGAAGATCATTGATAGGCCTATATTCCATGCCAAAGACACGCTGGACCCCATCTGTCATAGACAACTTGAGACACCTCCCCTTACCTGGTGCAGCATTATGGTACCTTCGACGAAGAGGGCAGCTAATATTTACTATCTCATCCACCTATATAATCTCCAACAGACATGCAATTAGTTCCCAAATTATTGGGTTTTAGAAATTCATAATCCATCTTACCACTATAGACAGACTCATGCAGAGACCAAATATCTCAAACTTACGAAAATCACAAAAGTTCCACTGAAGGACTCAGACTAATTAAACTATCATATCCTTAACAATTGCAAATATGCATCTCACGTGAGGTGTACTAAGAAAAACTGATTACTAAAAGATTGCGAATTACTTCTATAAAGATGTATAAACAGGTTAGGATTATTCAACCTACATCTCAGGTCTTATGGATGGAGGAGTCCTTTAAAAAAAAAAGAACATTTCAGGTTTGCCTCTTTAATAAAAATTGATATTAACTTTCTCCGTGAAAACCCCTATATCTTGCACTTTGCCCCCTAATTTGCACAATAGATACAAGTATTACAATTGATTCCCAAAGATAACAACAGAATGTGCAGAATACAGTTCTCCATTTACCTGCAAAACAAAAGGGCCCTTAAGATCAACCAATCCCAAGGTGTGCACGTTCCGAGGGAGCACCCCTGCCCCACAATAATTCATGTCCGAGATCAAAAATTGCTCAAAGCAAAGCTTCGCCTTTGCTGAATCGTCCATCCTCTGAAACCCCATCACCGATGACTGAAGCCTCTGTAAACAAGAATCCAGCCATTCTTTCTTCAATCTAAGCCCTAGCCTCTCCAAAACCCCATTCACTGGAGATTCAGATACCGGAAAATAACTATTATTACCGTTCACATTGTCAGAACTGGAATTGTTAGTGACTTCGCTGATGACAACATTTTCTTCGTCTTCGTCCGAGATATCAAGAGGAATCGCTTCATCTATGCGACTCCCATTTCTGTTGGTTGTTGAGTAATTGCTGCTGGGAGTAGGGTTTGAGGAATTGAGGGTTACTGTTTGGAAATCAGTTTCGATATCATCGAGGATGATGTCCTCTATCTCCTCGTACTGTTGCTGCTGCGGTTGTGGAGGTGGCGGCGGAGGAGGAGGTGGCGGCGGTGCTTCGTCTTCTTCGTCTGAAGAGCAGACTAAACGGAGGCGCCTTCTGGACATTTTTCTTTCTCACTTTCCCTCCAGTTTTGCTTTATTAGCATTTTAAAAGGACGAGCGGAAATGCATATGAGATAGGTCTCACCTATGAGACTAATTTTAACCCATTTTAAAAATACCCAATAAATTCGATTGACCCACCCCACTCACAAAACACACTAATTAAAAAGAAAGAAAAAAAAAAAGACAGAAGATCAGATCTTCACACTCTCTCACCCCTCTTTCTCTCTCTCACACAAAAATTCAGACACCGTTCATCGTCGACAGCCACCATCTTCGGTGGTAGAATTCATAATTATTCACATAATTCAAATTATCTATACTTTTTCATTCTAAATATGAATCTGAAATTGGCGGCAGAAGGCCGGGAGGCAGCTGCGAAAAGGGGAGCGAAATTGGGGGTAGAAGGCCAAGAGTCCGTGGCGGAAAGGGGAGGGAAATTGGCGGCAGAAGGCTGGGAGCCAGCGGCGGAAATGTAATATTGATATCCGTTGGGGCAAGGCAGTTAACAAGTGACAGGAGGCCGAAGAGATTTCAGATACCTGGGAGTAGTCGGGCCTTGGAAGGGAAAAATCCAGAGCCCAATGTATTATTTTGCCTCAAACATTTGCACAAACTATCGAGATTAATATTACGAACTGCATCACAACATTGATTTCCTGGAAAGATTGGGATAGGGTTTTCAAGATAGTTTCCGCAAGAAATATATTCGACACAACGCTCAAATAATCTGTGGCTCTAACGGGGTTTGTGCTAAGAATTATAGCCAACAGAAAAACCACAACCACCATTTTCTTCTTTCCAGGTTGCATTACTTGTTGGGTTTGAGATTAGTGTTGGGACTAATCATTTGGGTCATTTTCTTATTTCCAGATTGCTTCTTGATGACATGAAAGAGTCCGATTTTCTGTCGAAGAAGCTTATAATCGTCGGCTCGATTACAGGGAACACGAACACGTTGCCCGAAAACATACCGCCAAAGGCCAACCTGGGGGACTTGCATGGGATTCAAGGTGGGTTAAACGGGCTAAACAGTTCTCCCATGATCGACGGTGGGGATTTTGACAGGGCCAAGGCGTACAAGGACAGCAAGGTCTGCAACATGCTGACGATGCAAGAGTTTCACAGGCGTTATCACGAGGAAACGGGGATCACGTTCGCATCCCTTTACCCGGGCTGCATCGCCACGACCGGGCTTTTCAGGGAGCACATCCCCTTGTTCATGCTCCTTTTCCCGCCATTACAGAAGTTTATCACTAAGGGGTTCGTATCTGAGGAAGAAGCCGAAAAAAGACTTGCTCAGGTTGTGAGCGATCCAAGCTTGACAAAGTCAGGTGTTTACTGGAGCTGGAACAAGGACTCAACTTCATTTGTGAACCAGTTGTTTGAAGAAGCAAGTGATACTGATAAAGCAAGGAAAGTGTGGGGAATTAGTGAGAAACTTGTTGGTTTGACTAGTTTTGCAGTTTGAATGCACAATTATTCAACATTAGACTTGATATTGGATTTATGACCCGAACTTTTCAGTTCCTTTCAAAATTAATTACCGATCAACTAACACGCGTCTACGTTTTGAAAAGGAGTTTAAGTTCGCCCGCAAGAGAACGGGGTCACTTGTAGACTGGTGAGTTAACTCGGGTCGATTTTTCGAGGAATGGGAATCGGATATAATGATGCTTATTATTCTAATATCACAAATTCTATCTAAAACACACGATCAATGGGGTTTTGGAAATGATGCAACCTTAATTGTTTTGAAAATAAAGATTCTCTTGTCTCGAGGGCGTCAACCTCTCGACAAGTTGTGAGAAAAGCAATAATTGTAAACCAAATATGAAATACTACACATCGTACCAATAATTGTATCTAGCTTGCATGTCTTAACAATAACAATTAACAATCTAACGTCTTTAACATCCAAGGATCAACAATGGGTCTATCACTATGCTACTTGCGAAATCATATCAAACGCTCAACAAGATTTATAACAATCTAAATACTAAGATGCTTCACGAAATATAACCAAACCAATCACAACTCCATTCTTAATCCAAAAGCAATTATTCATCCAACATCAATAATTAAAAATGCAATAGTATGAATTCCTATCGCCAACACCTTGACAATCTATCAACTAAGCATTATCTAACAAGCTATCAAACTGTTCATACAAAATTCCAAATCAAACTACTTTGAAAACATCAAGAATACGAGTTTAGAAATTACTAATCGTTGAACTACTTTCAATGAGTGATGACGATGAACTAGTGCACTCCGAGAGTTGCGTAGAATCCCAAGGCTTGTCACGAACCCAGAATCCTAGCGACGGACGTCGGTTGCTGCAAATCAAACCTAGATACTGCGTCCTACGGATTTATGCTAGCGGTGTGAGAGATGTGTCAAATATCTCTACCTTTGGGTGTTTGGTGGCTTTTTCTAGCCTTGTTCAAGCCTCCAAGACTGAATATTATCCGAACCCTAGCCTCCTCTGCCCTTTTTGAACAAGCTTTGGCCGTTTCGTAACTGAAAATTTCCAAAAATCTGCATGCGTAACGTACATGTCCGATTGGACGAAGGACTTGTCCGATCGGACAAAGGTTACTGTCTGCTGCTTTGATCGGTGCACCAGTTCGTTCGGCCGGTGTGCTCGTTATCAGTCAGACCGATCGGAGGCATACATTGTCCGATCGGTGGGTGTCCTTTTGGGCTACTTTTGAGCGTTTCTTCCTCTATCTTTGTTCTTTGGATCCACTGGACGCTCTAGCTGTATGAGAAAAATAAAGTATTACTCTCATTTGGACTGATTAGCGATCAACAAGTCGTAAATTTAAGTAAGGGGACAAAAAGTGCAAAACGATGCAATTCATCCTAGTCTTAACCCGAAAAAGATAATAAAAAGACTAAAACAAGACTCGATTATGTACAGATTCGTAACAAAAACGTATGAATCATTTATAGAAACATGTAATACTTTTACTATGTTATGTGATTCGTGATCAAACTTTTGTGATACTTTTAATTATCCAATTGTAATAGGCATAGATGTAAGTAAAATATCTGGTTCCTTTATTTTAAATATGTTATTAAAACATTACAAAGGGTTGTTATTTACAAATAAGTAAAATTAAACCGAGTAGATTCTGAAAGTTACAAAATCTAATTTAGATAATTTGAGCGATGTAATTGTCAAATTATAAAAGTATTACAAATGGGGTTAAAAGTCTCACAATCTCAACTAAAAGTATTACAATATCAAACCACAATATCATTAAAAAGTACTATGATTTTGTATAAAAGATCTCTATATGAATATCTATTATTAATATTATTATTATAGTTTTTTTAATGAAAATATTATAAATTTAGTATAAGTATCACAATCTAGGTAAAGGGTTTTCAAAAATAGTTAAAGTATATATATATTTTATTCACAATTTTTTTTTAACTATATGTAGTTAAAGTATCACAAAAAATAATTAATGCATCACAAAATATATTTAATGTATCATAAAATATAGACAAAGTGTCGCAAAACATAGTACAAGTATTACTTATTTTTTTGAAATCTTATTCCTTTTTTTTAATGTTATGATCAAAGTATTACAAAGTGTGATTAAAGTATCACAAAATATAACGATAGTATTACAAAATATGTATTTTCTATTTTTCCATCTATATATTTTTTAACTCGATATATTTTAGTATCACAAAATATTGTTAAATTATCACAAATTTTTATAATTGTTTTTAAATTAAAGCATAGTTAAGAAAAAATTATAACTCAAGATGTTTAAATATCACAAAATGTAGTTATAGTATTACAAATTGTTACTAGAGTATCACAAAATATAGTTAAAGTATTGCATGATGATATTAATTATTTCAAAACTTTTTTTTTATTATACATAATTAAAGTATCACAAAATATATTTAAAGTATTACAAAATATTTTTAAATTATTACAATTCACAAGTTTCTAATTCCTATTTTATATATATATGCTTTTTTATGTAAGGTAGTTAATGTATAAAAAAATATTGATAAAGTTTACAAAACATAGTTAAAGTATCATGGATTGTTAATATGTGATTTTTATTTTTCCATCTGTATCTTCTTAACTCGATATGTTTTAGTATTATAAAAGATTGTTAAAGTATCACAAAGCATTGTTAAAGTATCACAAATGTTTTAGACCTGCTCTCAACTTAAAACATAGTTAAGCAATATTTTTAACTCAATATGTTTAAGTATCACAAAATATAGTTAAAGTATCACAAAAGATCGTTAAAGTATCACAACTTTTTTTCTTTAAATTAAAGTATAGTTAAGTAACATTTTTTACTCAAGATGTTTAAGTATCACAAAATATTGTTAAAGTATCACAATGTTTTCGATATTTATTTTCTAGTTTTTTATCCCTGAAAAATTAAAAAAATTCACCAAATATCCGTTGTTCATCGTATATCAATTTTGGGCCGTACGAGTTTGTCTTATTGTTGCGCATCAACCTGCAAATTTTCAGATTTTTTCAATTTTTTTTCTTATTTTTCCGGCTAGTTTGAAAACGGAAATGTAAAAGGCACAAATGCAAAAACAGAAATTAAATTATAAATATATTTGATATTGTAACTATATTTTTTAATATTTTAATAATTTTCTATGATACTTCAGTTTTGTGATACTTTTAGTTGAATTTAATGAAACATTAAAGTGAGTTTTTGATACTTTAAAAATGAATAGATTGTTAAAATACCACAACACATGATTAAAGTATCACAATTCACAAGTTTCTAATTTTCTTATTTCCATATTATATCTATATTTTTATACAAGGTAATTAATGTATCACGCAGTATTGGTAAAGTATTACAAATTATAGTTAAACAATATTTTTAACTCAAACTGTTTAAGTATCACAAAATATTGCTAAAGTATTACAAAACATTGTTAAAGTATCACAAGTTTTTATACCTATTTTTAAAATAAAGCATAGTTAAACAACATTTTTAACTCAAGTTGTTTGAGTATCACAAAACATTGTTAAAGTATCTTTAAAGTATCACAAGTTTTTTAAACCTATTTTTAAATTAAAGCATAGTTAAGTAACTTTTTTAACTCGAGTTTTTTAAGCATCACAAAATATTGTTAAAGTATCATAAAAGATTGTTAAAGTATCATAAGTTTTGTATCTGTTTTTAAATTAAATCACAATTAAGTAACAATTTTAACTCAAGATATTTAAGTATCACAAATTATAGATAAAGTATCACAAATCTTGATACAATTTGTTTCACAAATTTAAATCCCGTGGGATCGTCTCATATGGGTCGTTTATCATTTGAAACTAAGATAATAAAAGAAAATATTGATCAATTATTTCTTGTTGCTGCAAGCTATAACACTGATCGAGTAGTGAATCCTTGTTAAAAACATATAGTTTATTTATTGAATCCAACTTCTATTGCTGGAACGGCATTACACCAAGATAATGTGAGTTCTAAAAGGCCATATTGTTTCCTTAGGCCAAACAATGCCAAATAAATATTATTATTTCTCAAAGCTGCGAGTTAGCTAATTAATGTATCAATGATTAAGAGAAGCAAACTACTGAGAGAGAGCAAAGGTTTTATAATCAATTACCAATAAACACAAAAAACCGCTCATTCTATACAACAAGAAATCTAAGGAGTAAGAAAGCTTATAAGCCCAAGTCAATTAATCACGCTTACCACTAATTAGTTCTCAATATTTTGATTTCAATTTCAAACTCCCTCCAGTGACATCAAAACCACTGACCATCACTATGCTAGGGCGCGGGTACCACGACGACACAAATCTTGCACCGTTTTCAAAAATATATCTGACAATCTCGGAGAGGTGATGACGGTAGTTGAACGGTGATGGAAGACTAGAATTTTGATGGAAGACCGATATAAATCTAGGTCAAATTCAAAAGTTTAGTAGCTTTTCCGGCGATTTTTCGAACGATTGTGATTCTAGATTATCGATTTTTCTTCAGATTTGGGACAAGAGGGATAGATTCAGGTGATGTATGCAATTTTAAGTTCACTGTAGGAGAATGGTGGCGGCGGTGGTAAAACGTTTTGTGGCAGTGGGAAGAGAAGAAAAGGAGAGGAAAGGAAAAAAAAAATATGTCTCTCGTTTTCTCTATCAATAATTAAATGTCGCAGGGTTAGGTGGGCCAGTTAATGAGATTGGTGGGTAGTAGTACCGGGTAGGCTCCAGCGGGTCAACTTAATTAAATGGTAAAATGTGGTCTCATTCTATGAGACTAGTCTCACCCAAGACCTACTCATTTATTATTAGGTATTATAGTCTACAAAGTAAATTATTTCACTATCAAGTTAATTAGTGAGGATCGTGTTAAAAAAGGTAGTGAACTTTCATAACGAACAAATGAATGCTAAATTATAAATTAATATGTTTCTTGTAAAAAATAATAAATCCTAAGGGAAAACTAATGAATATTATGTTGAGGAATTATGAAACTTAAGTAATAAATAAATGAAAACTTCAGTTAAAAATAATGAACTCTTATTAGTGCAGTGTACATAAGAAGTACATTATAACGTCAGGGGTAGAAATGATTGAGCTCGTGATACCTAGCACTTACCATGGATCGAATTTTCTCAAATCAGGTCTAGAACCTGGTTACGAATCTGAGCCCAACTTGATTTAGGATTTCTCATGTTGTCTCAAATCTTTGTGGGCATGGTTTGTGTGTAAATGAACTAAGCCATTCACGAGCTATTTGGATCTCGACTTGATAAAAGTTTATTCAACTCGTTTAAAAAGACTCATTAAAATAAACTAATCAAACTCAAGTTACACGATAGTAGCCCGTTAATTAGCTCTTAAGTATGCTTGTTACTAGGTTCGTAAGTGATACGACATTAAATATTCATGTCGGCAAACATACAAGTATTATACTAATTTAGTAAGAGACCTCCTTCTCTAGAAGGTGAAATCCTTTTAGGAGGTGGGCGAGCTATTTTAAGGAGCGACGACCTCTCATATAAGAGTGGCGAGCTCTTATGAAATAAGCGATATTAAGACAGCTCGTATACTGAGTGGTAGCTCGGTGCTGAGAGTTGGGTTCCACGATTTAACATGGTTTTGGGCTCTATTGGGCTACGACGGATTATTCTATGGGGTCCACCGGATTAAAATATGGACATGGTTATTGGTCCATGGCTATTACGGTGATCCAGTGAGAGTTCTCACATCCATGAAAACTTAGCATACAAGAGGAATCATAATTCTAAGACAGTATCTATTTATGAAATTATAGTTCTAATAGGAAATGAGAACCTTAGATTGGGAACACATCTCTCATCTATATAAAGAGGACTCAGGCCTCATCCTTCTCTCTGTAAGTTGATTTTACATCCTAGGTTTTAGCTCTCGCATCTCTCTCGAATACTATCTAACTTAAGCATCGGAGGGCCTACACCGGGGCTGTCCACCACCTGGCTCGGGTTTTGTTTTACAGGAAGGATCAATCAGATCGCCAATAGCTTTCTGGAGGCTTATCAGGTTGCTGAGTGCATATTCAAGGTCAGTACTCTCTATTCTTGAGGCACCAAACTTTTTGGTCGCATCAAGTGGCACCATCTGTGGGAAAGAGGGACATCGAGTTCTTGAGCAAAAGGCGTGAGAAATTTTACAGGTGTAACATGAAGGGAATAGGTATCACACCTCGGGGTTTGGTTTTCGATGCGGAAGGAAGTAAAACAAAAGGAGTGAACGAAGAGAAACAGACAGGGGAAGAGAAAACACCACCACAAGGGGATGCAACAAACCAAACAACAACAACCACACCCTCACCCTCACCCAGAAAATAAAAGATGAACCAACCAGAAGAAGGACGTAAGAAAAAGACTCCGGAGGTGGTCAAACAAAGGGCTATTCACACAGGTGCCAAAGAATGGAAGGAGTTACCAAAGGAGAAGACTTATCATGTTGATAAGGGATTCCTTGAGCAGTTGATGGGATTGGTGCCTCCGGAAAAATTGGATAAATTAGATGAGATATTGGCAGGCGAAGGTGATAGCGAGGATGATGAAGATAAGGCGAATGATGACGAATATAAGCAAGAAGAATTAACGGTCGCTCAGAGGAAAAGTAGAGAAAAGGAGCCGTGGAGGCCAAGTCCTGAACTACTTAGGAGCATAAAGAGGGGAAAATACTCAGTAGAATACATATCATCGTCTGAGAAAGACGACATGGACAATCGACTACTCATGGATGGTGGGTCGCCTAGAAGATCCTATAAACGTCAGGCTCAACGAGATGAGGAAGAAGACAATGGTAATGATTGGAGACTTAATATAGGTCACGAAGGAGGTCTCATAAGCGTCGAGCCCAGCGAGATGAGGAGGGAGACGAAGAGTAAGTGGGGCCGGCTTCCCATGAGTTTAGAGATATGCAGGAGGCATTGCGAGCTTTACAAAAACAGGTCACTGAAGCGGGAAGGGGCATCCTTTCTCAGAGGGGATATTAAAAGTAGTACTACCTCGAGGGTATAAAGGATTGAGTTTCCAATATAACGGGTTGTCCGACCCCACGCGTCATGTGCAAGGTTTCGGAAATAAGGCAGTGTTAAGACAGTATACTGATGTTGTAGCGTATTGAGCCTTTTTATCCACATTGAGGGGGATAACACAAGACTGGTTCAACCAGTTAGCACCAATAAAGATCACTAGCTTCCAATTCATGAAAGCGGCTTTTTTGAAGCATTTTTCTAATGCCAAGGTACACACAAAGATTGCATAGTCTCTTCACAACGATGCAGCGACCGGGAGAAAGTTTGAAGAATTATATAAACCGATTTACCCAAGCTACATTAGAAGTGCCTACGGCCACGGATGAGATGAAGGCAGCAGTGTTGCATCAAGGATTAAGAAGGGAGGATTTATGCAAGTCATTAGCTAAGGGATCTGCATACACATATGAAGAATTTTTGGACAGGTGCGCAAAATACATACATGTTGAGGAAGCGGAAGAGGAACACAGATTATGCTTTGGGCTGGATATTACGAAACCGAAAAGGATTATTTTCAAAAGGCTGGAGCCTAGAGGGACAAGGCGAGCTGCTCCCCGACTCTTAACCACTGGAGCAGACGACAGAGGAGCAACGAGGGATAGGAGAATAGTATGGAGAGAAGACGACTTCACACCCTTGGTTTGCCCACAAGTGAAGGTGTTCACGATCATGGAGCACCAGATACCTGATGATATCAGGTGGCCGGAGAGCTATACGCAAATTCCTACTAACCCGAAATTTGAGTTCTTTCACATTCACAACAATTATGGTCATTCGACCGAATGGTGCAGGCACTTACGGGAAGAAATTGAAAGATTGATTAAGGTATGGCACCTATATGAAGTCATATATAAGGATAAGGAACCTTGAGAACCAATTCAACGATTGAACCCTCCAAGTGGTCCTCTGCCAGCCCAGGCGGAAAGACAACCATGATAGGAAGGACAAAAAACGGAATGAGCAAGGAGGAGCTACGGGAAATAATAAAGGAAGAATAAACATGATCTCCGGGGGCTAACTGATGGAGACACAAATAATGCACGGACAAGACACGCAAAAGAAGCTCGTCCTAGACTATGTGAGGTCGCTGTCATTAATAGACGAACCCCAGTATCAGGACCAGTAATTTCATTTTGTCCTGACGAATGACGTGGCTTGCAAATGGAGCATAATGATGCATTGGTGATCGAAGCTGAGGTAGTAGGATATGAGGTCGGACGGGTGTTTGTAGACAACGGGAGCTCAGTTAACATCATATACTGGGAGTGCCTAGACCAGATGAACTTAAAGACAAAAGTATGGCCTGTAAAAACTCCAATTTACACTTTTAATGGCGCACAGGTTGTGATTGAAGGCGAGGTGGCACTCCCTGTGGCATGGGGAAGAGGCAAGATAAGAGTGAAGAAGGATCTTAAGTTTTTAATCAACAAAGGGAATTCGGCGTACAACGTGATATTTGGGCGCTCTACTCATAACGCTTTTCAGGAAATCACCTCTACTTACCACATGAGTATCAAATATTCGACAGGAGATAAGGTGGGCGATATTATATCAGAGAAGCAGGTCGCTAGGTCGTGCTATCAGTTGACGGAAAGGAAAGGCATGAGAGAAGTCAAAAGAGAAAGGGCGGGAAATGTACAGGAAGGTATACTTAGTTCCAAAAAGATGAGGGAGGAGGATAACTCGGTCCGCCCTCATGATGAAAAACTTATGGAAATTTCATTAGAAGAAGGCAAGCCAGAGTACACCACAAGAATTGGGGCTCAAATGACCGAAACTATAAAGGAGGAACTGATAGCTTTATTAAGGGAATTTTGGTATATTATTTCTTTTGAAGATTAGAAGTTATTAGGGGTGTCTCCTGAGGTCGCAAAACATCATTTAAACGTTGACCCAGAGGCACGACCTATGCGATAGAAGAGGCGACACTTTGGGGTAGAACTGGTCAAGGTATTCGAGGAGGAGGTACAAAATTTACTAAAGGCTGGACACATCCGGGTGATCCTATTCCTGGAATATTTGTCAAATGTTGTGATGGTGCCAAAGCCTGGACAGAAGTGGAGGATGTTAGTGGATTTCCGCGAATTGAATGAGGCATGCCCAAAGGATCACTTCCCATTACCACACATTAACCAACTAGTTGACTCAACTTCGGGCTGCGAACTATTAATCATGATGGACGCGTCGCAGGGATACCATCAAATCCCATTGGCAAAGGAAGATCAACCCAAGATGAGTTTTGTCACCTCCACAGGTACTTATTGTTTCATCTCTATGCTATTTGGATTGAAGAATGCAGGGGCGACCTATCAAAGGTTGGTGGATAAGATGTTCAGAGACCTGCTGGGGTCCACCATGGAGGTTTATGTGTATGATATGTTGGTGAAAAGTAAAAATAAGGAATCACACGTGGAGGCTCTATGAAGGGCCTTTATCATACTAAGGTAATATGACATGCGCCTTAACCTAGAAAAGTGAGCATTTGGTGTACGATCGGGCAAGTTTTTAGGATATATGGTGATAGAGCGAGGTATCGAGGTAAATCTGGAGAAGGTACGAGCTGTTATGGAGATGCCTCATCGCCGAACAGTACGAGACGTGCAGGTATTAACTGGTCGAACTGCAGGGCTTAGTTGCTTTATTTCCAGGTCGGCAGAAAAGGGTTTTCCTTTCTTCAAAATGTTGAGGAAGGGATCCACATTTGAGTGGACAAATGAGGCAGCAGAGGCTTTCGATAATCAAGGAGTACTTGATGGAGATCCAATTGCTAACCAAGCCAATGCCGGACGAGGACTTGATCCTATATATATTTATCAGAGAGGCCGCGGTGAGCACGGTACTCATCAAGGAGGATGCATGCGTGCAGATACCTATATATTACATTAGTAGGATGTTAAGAGGAGCTGAGCTGAACTAGTCGGATCTGGAGAAAGGTGGATTTGCATTTATCTATATGGCAAGAATACTCAGACCTTATTTCCTAAGCCATAGGGTTAAGGTACGCACCAACTTAGCTCTCAAGTAGGTTTTGAGTAATTCAAATGTATCAGGGCGACCAGTGAAGTGGGTGATCGAGATCAGCGAATATGATATGATATATGAGCCCAGGATAGCTATTAAGGCACAGGTGTTAGCAGATTTTCTGCAAGAGATGGTGCGCTCGGTGGAGCATGAAGAGGGGCAGAAGGCATGGATGCTACATGGAAATGGATCAACTATGACAACAGGAGTTGGGCTAGGGATCGTCTTGACTAGTCCAGAAGGGTAAAACCTCAATTTCTCAATCAAGATATGATTCAAAGCCTCTAACAATGAAGCAGAATATGAAGCGTTATTTCAGGGTATAAAGATGGCAAGTGACCTGGGAGCACAGCGAATTTGGGCGTATACGGACTCTCAACTTGTAGCTAGTCAGTTTGATGGATCTTTTGAAGCTAGAGAAGAATGCATGCAGGAGTACTTGGAGAAACTCAAAGAAGTGGTAATGCAATTCGAGGAATTTAAATTGGAGCATTAACCGCGAGCTGACAACATCCCGGCGGATCAGCTCACCAAGATGGCTGGAGCATTGGGTACCTGTGACACAAGGAAGATTACTTTAATGGAATTGGCATATAGCAGTGTGGAGAAGGGAAAAGAGATTATGGAGATTAATGAAAAGAAAGATTGGCGGACACCAATTCAGGAGACCCTTGATAAGGTGGTCGCTAGATATATACAATTATCAACTAAAGAAGCCAGAATAGCAGCACAGTTTTATTTAATGAATGATGACTTATACAAGAGGTCTCACTTCGACTCGTATTTGAAGTGTTTGTCAAGGGAGAAAAGATTTGAGGGGCTACGGGAAATACACGAGGGTTATTGAGGCGATCACACGAAAAGTAGACCATTAGTAGGGATAGCTTTGCAGGCTGGATTCTTTTGGCCAGGAATGAAGAGCATGGCAGGTGAGCTCATTATGATCTGCAGAAAATGTTAGATGCACGCTCCTAAAATTCACGTGCCCGCAGAAGATATGATGGTGATGAGCTCGCCTTGCCCTTTTGCACAATGGCAGATCGATATTGTGGGACCATTTCCAAGGACACCTTGCAAGAAATGCCACTTGATGGTCACGGTGGACTACTTTACGAAGTGGGTGGACATCATCGATTTTATCTTTAACAATATTTTTTGCGAATAGGACATCATCAATTTTATCTTTAACAATATTTTTTGCAGGTACGACATCCCGCGGGTGTTGGTCTCGGACAATGAGACATAATTCAATGGGCATATGATCCAGTAATGGTGTAAGACGATGGGGATGAAACATCGATTTGCCTCTGTGGCACATCCCTAAGCTAATGTACAGGTTGAATTCACTAATCATTTCATTGTGCAGGGAATAAAATTGTGACTAGAGAAAGCAGGGGGACTCTGGCTTGAAGAGACTTCTTCCTTCTTATGGGCATATCAAACAACACCACGAACTACAATGGGTGAATCACCTTTTATCCTGGTCTATGGCATGGGAGCTGTCATCCTGACATAAATAGTTGGAGGATCTTATCGGTTAGCAACATTTAATGCAGACCAGAATGAATGGCTGGCTAGAGGAGCTCTTCAAACAATTGACGAAATACGTGACAAGGCTGCATCATGCGTAGAAAGATACAAATAGCGAATACAGGCAGCCTTTAACAAACGGGTAAAACGAAGGTAATTCCAGGTCGGCGACCTTGTCTGGAAGTAGGCTGATGTAATTTATACTACGAAATTGCTAGATCCAAATTGGATAGGACCATTCAAGATCACGAAGGTATTACAAGGAGAGGCATATGTTCTCGCAGACGCAAACGGGAAAGCTTTACCAAGAAGTTAGAACATCTACCACTTGAAGAAGTATTATGCCTAACTCCTAGGGCAATGGGCTTGAACTTTTTTGCACTCCTATCTTTATTTATTTCTATCATGGATTGACGCTCCTTTAGGTCAACGATGAACTCATTATTTCACACTTTTCACAAATTATGGGTTGATGCTTGTTTAGATCAGCGATGAATAAAGGGTTGTTATTACGACTTTTTATGACTTTAATCATTTTTATGGATGTTGGTATGGCTCGACGCTCTTATTAGGTCGATAATGGGTTTTACGGGTATGGTGATGGATGGTTATGTGAGAACATGTTTGATTTACATGTCCTGGAATATGTTGACTTACATATTTTAGAATGATTGGAAGGGGACATGTTTGATTTACATGTTCTCTTTCAGCTTATAAGTATGTTTGACTTACATACTGTTTTTGTTTTGATTCTTAGGTAAAAAGCATGTTTGATTTACATGTTCTTAACACTTTTTGGTTGGTATGTTGGATTTACATGCTTCTGGCGAACTATATGTTTTTATTCTAACTAATCGATAACATAACTTGTGTAGAAAGCATGAGCATGCTTGATTTACATGCTTCTGGCGAGCTATATGTTTTTATTCTGCCTAATAGATTACACAACTTGTGTAGAAAGCAGTTTTTACTTTATATATATACTTCTTTAAATCAGGTAACGGTTATTAGTTTTTCTGCTCATGTCACAGGGAATTAGGTAAGTGGATGGGATGATGATATGTAACCTAGTTGTCTTACTTGGTTACATTAACTCGGGGGACTAAGTAGAACCTTGGTTTCCTGTGACAAGGTTTATCTCCATCACGTTGTGGCGAGCTGAATGTATTGCTGATTTACATGGCTTATGGTCAAGTATGATTACACTTATGGTTCCAAGATATTTTTTATAACCATATTATGGCAGGTCTCACAGGATCACGAAATAAGTTGGGCATAATGAAATTTGAAAACAGGAAAAACTTTTGGAAAGCTAAGTCATAACACACGATAAATTAGTTCATATGTGGCGGTTCAAAGTTGAGAAATCAATAATCTTATTACAATCTTGGTATTCATGAAGGGGTGCAATTGGCGACCAGATCGTCCAGGGGAGCCTCAAGCTCGGTGGCAAGTCCAGCTTCCAGTATTGCTTCACCTATGCAGGTAATCCACCAGTCAGCATAAATAGATTGATTTTCATCACCTCGCCAAAAGGTGAAGGCAGGGAGCTCATTTTCTATTATCTTCACATCTGGCTCAAAATTCACATTTGCCGTGGTGAACTGGGTCTTAATTCGCTCCATGGTAAACTTGAACCAATGTTTTGCTCCTCTCCCTAATTTCCCTCAGGAAAGCCATCGTATGCTGATACGTCGCCATCAGCCAGGTTCTGTATACTTCTAGAAATCATCTACCCACCTCACTTTGCAGGAACATTCGACGACCTTCAGCTATCCCTTCGGCTTTTCCCTCAGCCCTTCCCTCAGCAATCCCTTGATGGCAAGCTATGCGAACTACTTCTTCCTATTGTCTCTCCTTCTCATGCACAAGATCTTCTAACTTCGTTAATTGATCCCTTGACCGAGTGGCCTTATCCCTCAATGTCTCTAGCTCACTGTTGGCGACGTTTAGCTCCTCTTCCCGTGCCGCGAGTTGTCAATGAGCTTCATCCAGCTCCCCTTGTGTTAAGGGTAACTGTTGAGTTTTTTTTTCTGTCTGAGCTATCAGCTCGTCATATGTTTTCTTCAACTCATTCTCGGGGGTTGCCGACAGTAAGTGATTCGATAGAGAAGAAATCCAAGGTTTCAGCTATGTTATAAAGTATGTGATGAGTAATTTGAAATATAAAATAATAATATGGTATCGCATGTATGATAAGATCAGGAATAAATAAAGCAACTGGGTCCATATTTGTGTTTGGAGAAGAGGTTGGATCTGGTCGGCATCCGGACATTGAGTAAGACCCTTCTCTAGACTTGGGGGACTCGAAGTGGATGCCCTTGGAGTTTGAGTGCGGTGGCGCTTTGAAGCAGGAGGAGCGCACAGCGTGGGATTTTGCTCGCGAGCTGGCTTCTTCTTTTTGTCCAGCACGTTTCGAAGCGGCATTTGATCCTCCATGTCCGCAGTCTCTTATTGTTCATTCCTCGTAGCTAGGGCGATCTCCACTTCTTGCTAGACATCAATAATGGGAGTAGAGGTCGCTGACGTCACTACCGGGCTAGGGTCTGGTTGAATGGTGATTCCTCCCTCAAAGTTAGAAGACTTGCAATCGAAAATAACTTTTTCTGAAAAGTACAAAGAAGGAAGTCTGTTAAATCCTGATATAGAGTTGAAATTAAAAAGAATTTATGATGTTTTGGAACCTACCAAATTTAGATCTTGTTAATCCTATAGGTCGCTGGCTAAGACCTACAAAGGAGTACACTCTCTCCAACTCTGAGAGCTTCATCACATTGAAAGGGAAGTTGCTCCAATCACTGAGCAAATCATAGTATTTTTGAAGAAATTCTGGTTGGTTGTTCTTGGAGGGCACTGTCTCTTGGGTAGGAGTTGATTTTTCCATTCAGTAAGGAAGTCTAGGCATCGGTGTTGTGAAGAAAAAAGAATTTAGTTCGCCAATCATGCACTTTGGATGATGGGTTCACTAAAAAGCGCATCTTCTAGGGTGAAGAAAGGTAGAAAGAACCTTTGTGGTTCTTTTTTGAAAACAAAAATGGAAAACACCTATGTCGCATTCTACATTTCAGTATGTACACAAAATTATATATCCAGTTGATGAATCAAATATAATTAATGGTCATTTGAAAAAGGGAGACTCTGTACTTCTCCGATATGGCGATCAAAAACCAATGCAGAGGAAATCTGAATCCCACTTTTAGGTGTTCGTCAAAAAGGGTGATGTGATTGGGAGGAGGATGGTCTGGGTCAGTTTGTCCGGCTTCAGTGAATACTAGTTTTTCAGTTGAAGGGAGGTTGAGGTTCGTTATGAATTCCTAGAGATTACTCTGGTCCAGGAGTGTCTTGGGGTTTTCGGCGGTTATTTGGGTAACTTGCGGGAGGGAAGGTAGGTCAGCGTGAGCTGAAGGAAAAAGTCAGGTTGTGAAGTTAAGGGTATTTCGGGTTTAGTTATGGGTATACCTTCTGGGATGTTTTCGGATAAGGTTCTGGTTTGAGCCTCGAGTTCATACCAGGAGATGTTTCCCTCTGATCCATTAGTCAAACCGGGTCGAGGTAAAGGAGGATTTCCTTTTCTTTTGGGTCGATTCAAGGGAATTTCTATCGACTCAGAGGCGTATCCGGGTTTGGAGAATTAAGGTTTTGGGAGATGGAGGTAGGTGGAGCTATGTTTGTCATAAATAATTAATTAGTGGGGAGGGAAGGAACAAATAAAATTACACTCAACAAACAACGATTCGCAGAAAATATGGAATAATTGGTACATAGATGATGAAATAAGGGGACTTACTTATCATGATGATTGCGGTGTGACGGATGCGTCGTGGTTTGACTTACTTGTGATTTTTTGCAGAATTCTGGAGATATTTTTTGCAGAAGAAAATAACGGATGTTTGTTTTGTTTTCTTGAAATGGGGACATGTGAAGATGAATAGGTGTTTTGTGTATTAGGCGGCGTGAAGTTGAAAATACATAATGGTTTTTTTTGATCGGCGGAAAAAGTTGGTAGGTTTATTGTGGGCCTTTCATTTTTGGCCCACTGGATTAAATATATTACGAGGTAATGGGCTGGCGACGCGTGTCCGACACTTTTCAGAATGCATTTAATGTTCTTAAATGGGAGGTGATGGCTGAGGGTTTCGCGCTTTTACCAAGAGGCATGGCAATTTGACTTTCGGGGTTAACTCATGGTTACATTCAACTTTGTTTCCCACTTCAACCAAGTAGAATATTGGGACTAGCTGATACGACATCAAATATTCACGTCGGCAAACATGCAAGTATTATATTAATTTAGTAAGCGACCTCATTCTCTAGAAGGTGCAATCCTTCTGTGAGGTGGGCGAGCTATTTTAAAGAGCGACGACCACTCATATAAAAGTGGCAAGCTCTTATGGGAGGTGGCGAGCTCTTATGAGATAAGCGATATTAGGACAGCTCGGCACTGAGTGGTAGCTTGGTGCTGGGAGCTGGGTTCCACGATTTAACATGGTTTCGGGCCCTGTTGGGCTAATACGGATTATTCTATGGGGTCCCAGCGGATCAAAATATGGATATGGTTATTGGCCCATGGATATTACGGTAATTCAGCGAGAGTTCTCACATCTATAGAAACTTAGCATACAGGAGGAATCCTAATTCTATGTCGGTCACTATTTATGGAATGATAGTTCTAATAGGAGATGGGAACCCTATATTTGGAACACATCTCTCATCTATATAAAGAAGACTCAGGCCTCATTCTTCTCTCTCTAATTTGATTTTACATCTTACGTTTTAGCTCTCGCATCTCTCTCGAACACTATCTAACTTAAGCATCGAAGGGCCTACGCTGGGGCTGTCCACCGCCTGGCTTGGGTTTTGTTTTGCAGGAAGGATCAATCAGGTCGCCAGAAGCTTTCTGGAGGATTATCTGGTTGTTGAATGCATATTCAAGGTTATTACTTTCTAATCTTGAGGCACCAAACGTTTTGGTCGCATTAGTAAGTATGCTCATTCTTAAACTCGTATGAATTAAATTAATAGTTGATTATTTTTTTATTGTATACATATATTTAAATAAATTAATATGTTTAAAGGTTCTAGTAGATATATTATGTTAGCAATTTCCCATAACTCATTTTTATAGTTTACACACTTTTGTATTGTTGCTTATTGACTTATCGCGTTAATGCGCATTCGTAAACAGGGTATTTCGTGTTGAGCACAACATCCTTATGCACTCATTTCACATGTTAGTTGTAGTTGGTGTATTCGATGGCTCCCTATTTAGTTTTATACATTGTTTCTTGTTCATATTACCAATCATACCTCTACATACATGTTTACCAGATACCATTGGAGACAGCTGCTCTCCCGGGGTCTCTCATCTGAGATCCATGGGGAAGTGGATCAAGTTTCCTCTTGCAAACAACTTGATGTATTATAACTATTCAACACTTTGAGCGAAAGATGATTAAAGAAAATGAAGGAAAATCCATGGACCAACCCCATCCTCTCCACCTCGTATGAACTACTAGATCACCCGAAGGGCACCTTTGAAATCCAAGGTTCCACAATTTTTGAGGGTCGTTCTAGCTATATTAGAAATTATTTATTAATAATAATATAAATAACTTTTACTTAAAAAATCTGATAGATTTCTGGAATGGTTTAAAATATTTTATTTTATTTTTATAATGAAAGGTGGAGCAATTTAATTAATAATTTGTTGATCTTGATTAAGCTCTAGAAAACTCGCAAGCCATTAATATATTCGATACTCGATAAAACGAGCAAGCTCTCCATTGGTCCCAACACACTCGGTAAAGGTCTCTAGGGAGTAGTAAAAAATAACATAAAATGATGATGGGCATGGTACCATCGACATATACCAAAGACTTCCTTGCGGCCTTGCTTATGCCGAGGACCATCGACAGGTGTAGACCATCAGCGGACACCCCTTCAGCAAAATGGCACCAAATGTAAGCGCCATAATTTGGCAACAAATATGCCGACGAGTAACCGACATTCTAACGAGTTAGGAACGTCAGCAAATTATAATCTTAAATATATCGATGAGTCACAAACGGCCTCATTCGCCTACGACCTTTGCCCGTCGGCATAATTAAAAAAAATAAAATATAGCATCGGCGGCCCTAATGACTGCCGGTAAAAACCCTACTTTTATAATACCCCCACCCCCCCACCCTCAGCCTACCTGCATCTGCACAGAAGAAAAACAAAAAATAGGGAAGAAAGGAAGAAGGAGGCACCGGGAGAGAGGAAAAAGGAGGCACCACCACCACTTCTCCCAACACCAACCACCAATCGGCCGTCACTAGCACCAGCGGCCACCACCACCGCCACCAATCGGGCGCCAACCACTACCAATGGATGCCACCACCACCACCACCGCTAGCCCGGTTTATTTTACTTTGTTTTGATTTCTTTTCTTTTATTTTTCTTTTGCATAAATGTTAAACTTTAATTATTTAGATATATGATTGTGGGTTTATTTATAAAATTATAGTTTTTATTGAGCTTCATTAGCAATTAATTTTGGAAGTTAATGTTGAATTTTAATTTTTTAAGATTTTGAATTTGGAATGGTTTCATTTGGGGGTTGCTTTAGGAAATCGGGGTTAGTATTGGGTCCGATTAGCAATTATTTTAAAAAACTATTGTTCATTTAGGGTTTAATTAGATTTTTTTGAAAATGGGATTCGTTAGGGTTTAATTAGAAATTATTTTGAAAACTAGGTTTAGTTTAGGATTTATTTAACAATTATTTCAAAAATTAGTGTTGAATTGTAATTATTTAGATAATTGGAGTTGATCTCAAGGGGTAGTTTAGGGTTATTTTGCAATATTTCAAAAATTAAGGTTGAATTGTAATATTTAGATAATTGAGGCTGATTTTAAAAATTAGGATTAGTTTAGGGTTTAATTAGTAATTATTTCTAAAATTAGAGTTGAATTATAATTATTTAGATAATTGGGATTGATTAGTGTTTGTATAGGGCTAATTTAGCAATTATTTCAAATATTAGGGCTGAATTATAATTATTTAGTGGTTGATTTCAAAAACTAGGGATAATTCAGGGTATAATTAGGGACTATTTCAAAAAATTAGGCTTAATTGTAATTATATAGACAATTAGGGTTCAAAATAATTATTTAGTTTATTAGGGTTACTTTTGGAGATTGGGATTCATAAAGAGGGATTTGGAATTATATAAAAAACTAGAGGTACCTGTGATTAACTATCTTGTTTGACTATATCATGACTTCATTTAACATTCTTGAGTTGTTTATTTATTTATTTGTACGAGTATTTGTGGATTTATCTTTCTTACAATTTCTTGGTAAATGTACTTGGTCTTGTGATTGCGTTGGTGATGACGTGGTTTTGTCCCTCCAGTAACGTGTATTAAATCTTTTTGAATGTGATGGTGTTTTAAAAAGTTTTAAAATGTGCGTAATGGTGGTTTTGAATTATCATATTGATCGGTACGTGAATGTTATATTTAATATATATGTTAAGACTTGTGAATAATATAAACATGTTGTGATTGGTTGGTGTTGTGGTTACGTCGGTGATGACGTGATCTACGACGTCGTTCGGGGGGTGTTGTCCATCTAATAACTGATTTTAATTTTTTTTAAATATGGTGGTGGTTTTAAAAAGTTTTATATTGTGCGTGGTGTGGTGGTTTTGAAATGCCGTGGTGATTAGTATGTGAATGTTATGTTTGATATATATATATATATATATATATATATATATATATATATATATATATATGTGTGTGTGTGTGTGTGTGTGTGTGTGTGTGTTTATTTTGAACTGTGAGGTTGAATGTTATTTAGCTTGCATGTTCATTGATTATCGATGCATCGATTATATTCTTCTTTCTATACTCAAACACTTTATCTTAGACCCCGTATGTGATTTAATATCAAATAGATATTTTGAAAAAAATGGTGAATATGATGATGATAACATTCCTTCGGTGTTCTAAAAATATGGTGAAACATTCGCAGCACTGGGAAAAATATTCTTGAACAAAAAAGAATTAGATTATTGAACTGTGATGAAATCCAAGGTTTTATCAGGTTTGAAATAATAATTTTAAATCTTGGTTAACAAAATATTTATTATATAATAAATTAAGACAAGTTTTATATTTATCGATATGCAGTATTTTCATGGAGGTTGTAAAATGCTGTCAGCCAAATATTACAAATGATGAGCTCAATAAAAAAATTACAAAATGAATTTGACGATTGGTTCGAAAAATATGTGAGCTCCTCTAAAATGATTATAAGTAGTTGTCACATATATTTGCATTTTTAATTGAAATTTTAATAAATAATAAGTTTCTTTATGTTCCATCGTTATAGACACAAGATCCATTGAACAATGTCACAAACAAGTACATTAAGAGTCTAGGAGTAGGTCCATCACAATATGTGCATTTGGATACAGGTTTTACACAGTTGCATTTGGATCAGGTAGTTCAACTTCGAGCATTAGTGTATGTATAAGAGGAATAAACTATGGGGATGATGAGTATGATTATTATGGACGTCTCATAAAAATTATTAGACTCAACTATATAGAGTTGCCTTACAAGAGCCCACTCTTGTTTAATTGTGACTAGTTTGATCCAACTCCCATAGCAAGGGTTCATCGTCAATATAAGCTCATTGATATCAATTATAAGCATAGATTTAATCGCTCTGAGCCATTTGTACTTGCTACCTAAGCTATTCAAGTTTACTACTGCCCGCATCTAAGTTTGAAATGAGATAAGTTGGATTAATTGGTAATGTGTAAATTAAAGTGAGATCAATAATAGGTTTTATCAAGCCTATGTTGCCTAATCAATCATTTCAAGAGGATGTTATAGAAATGTACAATTCAATACAATTGGAGAATTTTGATTTCTAATTACCTGTCGACCTTATTGATAATAAATCGGATGAACTTGTTGATAAGGTAGAAGATGAGATGGAAGATAAGTCTCTAACCGATGAAGATACTGATGAAGATGAGTTTCATGATAACCTAGATACTGAATGTGTCGGTTTAGGTTAAGTATACAATGATACATACATATATAGTTTGAAATTATATTAATTTATTTACCTCAGTTCAAATATGCATCTATGCTTAATTTTTAATTATTTTATAGATGAGGGGTAGAGGTCGTGGACGTGGTGCTTCTCTCGGCCCATTATTGGGTCGTGCTTCTCTTGGTTCACCCTCTTCGTCACATCATCAGTTAAATGATGAAGACGATGATATGATGGACTTATCAAGAGGGACTCTGCCTTTAAACGTTCTAGCCACCTTGTCCTTGTATGATCGAGGTCCATGTCTTCCCCTCGAGATAAGTAACTTTAAATTAATATTTAATTCTAATAAACTCTTTATGTTAATATATTTCTCTAATCTTAAATTTTATTAGGTTGCGCAGTTACTTAAAGTATTTACCGATGATTCTTCGAGGGATCCATGAGGCTCGTGTACACCTAATGGGTGGAAATACATGCATATGTTTCTGTCTTATCATTAGTTGTGGAGGCCCGAGTTCTTGATAATTAAATAATTTTTTCATTTGCAACACATGTATATATTTTAGTTATATTATATATAATATTCTTGTATTAACTAAATTGTTTTATTTTTAAAAATAATGTTATTGGGGCTTGAGTTTATATTGTGAGTTGTCTGTGAAGGATAAATTTTATGTCACTATGGATCATAAGTGGGGCTGTCGCATTAATAAATGGAAATGAAAGTGGAGAGCTTCGGGGACGGCGCCCATATGCGTGGGCAAGAACATCTGGAGGAGGTGGCAAGTAGAGGGGGATAAGTGATTTGCATCTTTTTGTACATATTTTCATTATCGTTTTTGTTTCACGTTGCGTGTTTTTAGCTTGCTTTTTGTTGATTTAGGAGTCGGGTTGGCCGTTTTTATACGTTTTGTTATTAATTTTCGTAGTTTTTCACGTTTCCATTTTTCTTGGCCGTAGGACGTCCAAGCGGGGCCCACGCTCGTTTGGAATCGTTGATACTCGACTCGGGAATGGACGGACAAAGCAAGGAAGTGCAGTGGACGAGGTTCGACAAACCGGCGGACGCGAAAAGAACGAGAAATCGAGCCGGGCGCTGGAATCCAGTCGACCGACTGAATGTTCAGTCGATCGACTGACCTTTAAGTCGATCGACTGACCCGGCTAAAATCGACTGGATTCCAGCGAGTTTTGAAGTTTTTTACAAGGCAGTCGATCGACTGCCTGCCTGGCCGATCGACTGAGCCCCCAAGATCGACTGAATTACAGGGCTTCAGGCCAATTTTGACGGAGCAGTCGATCGACTGCCGACAACACCGATCGACTGCCAGTCGATCGACTGCTTTTTCAGTCGATCGACTGAAAAGCAGAAATTTTGAAGATTTAAGCAATCAGACGTCATTTCAAATGGCAACTTGCTCCTGATAGCTTTCTCCTCCAAGGAAGCTCCCCAAACCAGCTTTTTCTCCAGTTTTTTCATATTTTAATTAGTTTTAATTCCTATAAATTCTAGTAATTAGATATAGATTAGTTAAGTTAAGATCTTAGTTGTTTCATCTTCAAGCTTTATTTTAAGTTCCATTTGTGAAGAACCATCAGCTTTCAAGCTTTTCCTCATTCAAGCTTTTGTGTAATCAAGTACATTTGGTAATCTCTTTCCTTTAATATAGCTTAATTTCCATGTTATTTTCTCTTGATC